>PVKM010020833.1:0-23053 GCA_004027735.1 Carollia perspicillata
GAAGGGGTTATTAGCATTAACTGGCTTTGGACTTTAATCACAATGTATATTCAGAGACGCGTAGCGATTACTACAAATAAGAAGCCCTTATAGGAGGAATTTGATATATTTAGTGCTGAATTTAGGGATCTCGGAGATACACTTTCCCATGTCCCTATTATTCAGTCCCACCAACACAGAGCCAAGACAAGATTTGAGCATAAACATCCTGGCTCTAATTTGGATGGTATGAATACTGTTCCTTTCATCCTCTCATACATCTCCCCCACCCCCCGAGCCATTTCCTCTGCACTGTCTTCTGTCAGTGTAATGAAAGTCTCCTAATCTTTAGAGGCAGTAGCTCTGGTTCCCTTTGTGTGAAGAAATACAATATACTCTGATTACATGGTTATATTCCATACAGATGCCTAGCACCACATTTTATAGCTGAGGGCCTATTTAATATTTTAACTGTGAGGGACTTAGAATTCAGCTATTATGTTAAAATATACCAAAATAGCTCTTGACATCAGAGATGGGCTTTACTTCCTTTTGCTATTTTAAATACTGCACTTAAGTGTGGTGAATAGTTTGAGTTTTCTGGTTCATGGATTTTCCTTTGCATGTTTTTTTTTCCTTTGAGGGACAAAGGGGTTCAGTCTCTCAGGTTCTCAGGTCTAGCACTCACGAAGCAGTTATTTCCTCCTAAATACTCTGCCTATAATATTTTATGTCATCCGAAGAGGGGCTTATTTAGGCCTCATGCTCCAAATAGCAAGCTTGTCAAAGGTGGGCAACAGACAGGGAAAGATGGTTGACCTAGATAACCTTTAAGTTTTATAGGTCACACTTTTCCACATATAAGGTTTAAAAAAAATTTTAATAAAATAGTATGTTTTGTTTAAATAGCTAAACATAAATGCTGAAGACTGAAATCATCCTAAAATGTTTTTAAAAGTAATTATTAGTCACTAATCCATAACCTCAACAAGTACTATTTAATCCAACCCTGCTTCCCATTCCCCCTAGCTCAGTAGAGCCTCATCTCTAAAGCACCCCATATTCACCCTTCAAGTGTTTCCATAAGCTTTAAGACTTGGGCATGCGCCGACTCTGATCTGTAATCTCCAGGAGCCCAGCATACCCTGACAGGGCCATCCCCTTACTCCTGAAATAGCTATCAGGAGTGCAATGGGATGACTTTGTCCCTCCTTTTGACTTTGGCCTTCCCTCTTTTCCAAGGCCCTCAAGAGGCAAATGGGGCTCACATGCACACAGACGTGACTGAGTAGTGTGAGTCCCTGTGACTCATGTTTGCAGTCAGGAAAGCATGGTGTGTACTACTTCACTAGTTCCTAAATCAAAATCCCTAGATCTGAATCTTCTAGTGGCTTTTTGAAATACAGATTCTGGCCCCAGTCCCAGACCCACTGAATTAGAATCTCCAAGGTTAAGAAACAGTACACTAAATTAATTCTATTATCTTTACTCTGTCAGTTCTACATATGCCAATTTTTCCTCGGAGGAAATCCCCACAATCACCACCCACTCACATAGGCTTCCCAAAAGGAACCAAGAAGATACATGAATCGAAATATAACATAGTTCTTTCCTTCGCAATGCCCAACTTATCTGGGCACAACTACATTTACAGCCTACCTCCAAAAGGAAAAAAATTCTTAAAGTGAATGTTTAAAAAAATTTAATAAGACATAAAATAGATCATTGAGGAATCGGCAATGTTTTGTAACACAAACATAACAGCACCAATAGGCCACTGAAACTATTGACTAAATTTCTATCTATTGTAATCAAGTAAAATAATAACTGCCTAATTGTTATATTATTCTGTTATTCCTATAGTCTATTAAAATATCTTATATCCTATTAAAAGTTACTTAACTTAAAGAATTATAGGGGTAAAAAGCACAGAACCCAAAATGTGCAAAAATTTTTGATATTGTGACTTAAAGAACATATATGTAAATATAAATATAAATATAAATATAAATATAAGTATAAATATAAATATAAACGGCATCTATTCCTGGTTAATAACTTCAAAAACAGTATAAAAGAATGACAGAGAAAAGGAAGCCTTCCTTCCCGCTCCCGCCCTCCGGCTCCCCTCTCACAGGCAATCACTGCGGTTTCTTGTATGCTCTTCCAGAGATGTTCAAATGGAATGCAAAATTATTTATGTGCACATAACGCGTTTCAGGGAGGAGAGGTCTACAGCCCATCACAAATTCTCAAAGGGGTCCTCGATCTCACAACAGGTAAGCATCCCCATTCCAGAACGAGTCTAAGGGTTCATGCTCTACCCCCAGTCCTTTCGTAGGATTAGCAGAATTGCTACCTTGTTTGCTTATGAGTATTACTGTGCATAATTCCAGACCAAAAAATAGCTTTGATAAACAATGTTGGTCAACATGCACATGTGGTTATAGAATACCACATCTGTTTGTAAATAACTTTCCAATTCTTATGTTTTTTTCTCAAACAATCCCTCCAGTGAAGGTCCTTCTGTTACTACTTTGACTGACAATGAAAACCTGTAGGAAATTTCTGGCATATACCTACCTATACATATGCCAAGACAGCAGATGTTTTTCTCTCACAACCTGAAAATTTTCTATTGAGATAGAAATATTTTACTTATATCTATAGAGAATTTAAGGAGCAAAATTAACAATACTCCTGATATAACGTAAGTTACAGAGTTATTAACAAATGCCTTAAGAACCATATCCTTTTAAATATACGTTTGTCAAGATGGTAAATCTCATTTGGACTTCAGTGATTATTAAGTATTATAGTTGGGATTTTAACAAAATTATAAACGTTGGGTTTAAAGGATAACTGAACTGAATTGCTTCGCTGATCCACCTTTTCACAGTACTGTAGAATCGATTTCCTTGCCTGAATACCATGGAATGCCTTTCTCTGTCCCCTTCCAAAGCGCATGAAAAATAAGATACATAAAATCAAGCTTCTTCTTCTATAACCAGCTTAGAACAGGGTTCAGTCTGGCCTAGGTCCACTTATTTTATTGCCCTGTAGTTTAGGATTTTATTCCAAATACCAGGCTATTTACTATTTATTTAAAGAAAGTAGTAGGACAGTTTGACTGCCGATGCCGGGTGGACTGGACTTGGGAGAAAATGAGGTGCCAGGTACTCTTTAAACAGACAGGAGACAAGAGAAGGCTCAGAAAAGCTCACTAAGCTGGAAGTCTCCTCATTTGTCCATTTAACTGATGGTTCTTTTTCCCTGTCTCATGAGCTTGAAGATAATTTTTTTAAAAGATTTATTTATCTTTAGAGGGGAAGGGTTAGGGAGAGAAATATCAATGTATGGTTGCCTCTTGTGTGTCCCCTGCTGGGAACTGACCTGCAACCCAGGCATGTGCCCTGACTGGGAATCGAACCTCGATCCTTAGCTTCACCCACCCACGCTCAATCCACTGAGCTACACTAGCCAGGGCAAAGATAATAATTTACTGATTTGAAACTAGTTACCAATCACTGTTCCAATTATATCAGTCTTACATCTAATCAAATATCTCCAGAGTAAAGGATGATTTATCCCTTACGACTAAGTTCACTGAATTTTGCCCAGGTATCCCTGAAATAAGAATTATGAGAATGCAGTATCTTCTAGTCATTTTCTAGATTAACTACAAAAATAAGAAATGAACCTATAGCAAATAAGAAAAGATGATTATATATCTGTAGCTATTAATTTCTTTATTCTCTAAACAAATATGTGTTTTTAATAAGTTTTTACTTTTCAATTAGAGTCAACCTATTATATTAGTTTCAAGGACTTATTAAACATTGGCAAAAGAACTGTTTCTGACATCGTTGGAAGTAAAAGAGAAGTAAGCGCCATAAGCAAATTTAAAATCTAGTGAGGAAGGCATACATGAACGATGAGTCAGAATAAAGTGGTATAAAGAGATAAAGAGGATGTTGGGGCTGGTGTGGCTCAGTGGACAGAGCACTGGCTTGCAAACCAAATGGTTGCCAGTTCAATTCCCAGTCTAGGTTGTGGGCCAGGTCCCCAGTTGGGGGCACATGAGAGGTAATCACACATTTCTGTCTCTTTCCCTCGCTTTCTCCCTCCCTCCCCCTTCTCTAAAAATAAATAAATAAAATATTTTTAAAAAGAGAGATGAGGAGGAAATACAGGAATTTGCAGTAATAGTAAAGATTCTTACTGAGAATTGAGGGAAAGAGAGTTGGAGATGAACTTAAATGATTGTTAGAATTTCTATTTCAATAAACAGAAAAGAAGGGGAGATAATTCAAAACCACAGGAACTGCCTGAGCTACAAAAGTAAAATTCTAGCTTTAAGATCAATGACTGGTCCTCATTTGACTACAGTAACAGAGGCTAAAAAGGGAGATTAAATGGAAAAGTTTGGCAGTTTCTCAAAAAGCGAAACATAGAATTAGCATACGAGCCAGCAATTCTACTCCTAGGTGCATACCCCAAAGGTTGGAGACAGGTGTTCAGACACTGTGCACCAATGTTCACAGCAGCACTACTCACAACAACCAAAATGTAGAAACAACCCAGTGTCCGTCAAAGGATGAAATGTACTGTGTTTACATAATGGAATAATCTGGTCACAAAAAGGAATGACGCACTGACACATGCTACGATGTGGGTGAACACTGAAAATACTGCATAAGTGAAAGAAGCCAGACAAAGGTCAAATGCTGCATGACTCCATTTACATGAACTATCCAAAACAGGTACATCTACACAGAAAGATTAGTGATGGCCAGAGGCCAGGGTGAGGAAGAGGTGGGTATGGGATTTGTTTGGGGGCAATGAAAATGTGTTGGAACTACACAGAAGTGATCATTGTGCAACATTTTGAATGTAATGAATGCCACTGAATTATACATTTTTAAATGATTTTATGCTATATGAATTTCACCTCAAAATTTTTTTTGAAAAAGGTAGATTACAGGTCTGTGGCAGATACTACTAGTGCTTGCTAATGTCCTTCTCAGTCCCCAGAACTTTCTATGTCCCAGTCACCCTGCAGTTAGGCAGGACCAGGTGACTGCTCTAGGCAACAGGCTGTGAGCAGAAGTGACAGAGGTCACTTCCCGGTCAGTGTATTGAAGAATGGGTGAGAGATGCCCATGCTTCTCTTCTCTGCCATGTGGATCCAAAGTCGTGTGAGACACTGGAGCAGACTGGGTCCTTGAGTAAGCTAGCACCTCCCTGCTGACCCATGCTGGACAGGCTGTATGAATAAGAAACATACTTTTGTTGTCTTAAGCCACTGACGTTTTAAAGGTTGTTCCTGCAGCATAAGTTAAGCCTACTCTAATGGACAATAGAGTCAGATTTAGAAAGGCCATGAAAGCAGCATGAAGAATTTTTAATTTTATTCTGAAGGGCATGGAAAGAATATTTTTAAGGAAAAAAAAATGACCTGATGTGCACCTGAGAAAATCTGGATGCAATGTGCAGAGCAAATTAGAAACGAAGGTAGTCTCCACCTTCGGTGCATGTTAGAAATCACCTAAGGAGAACTGTAGTCATCTTCCAGTTCCCTTGCATTTCTCTAAAGAATAAAATATCTGTCCTCTGGGGAAAAGTCATGTGAGGAACTTCTCAAAATGCAATGCTCTGGTCCAGGATATCTTTCAAGATTATGAATCACAATCTCTACAGGTAGGGTCTAGGCACCTATAAGTTTTAAAAACTCCATGGAAAGTTCTAGAATACAGGTGAAGAGTCGAGGAGATGTCTAGTTCAGGGATGACCAAATTTATATGCTTAGTAGACTCAAATAAACAACACAATAAAATAACTATTTTCTTGACAAATGGATTCGCAAACACTTAGGGGGTTGTTAAAATACTAAGTTATGAAAAGGCTGCTCATATTGACACGTATATAGTTACAGTCATGACTTTAAATATTACACGCCAGTACGACGGGGGTGGCAGTTTGCACGCAGCTACTTTACTGCTAGGGGCGGCCTAGCCCAACATTTCTGTTATGCTAGGGAACACGGTGGACACACGAGTCAGAGGACAGAGCTGTCCTCAGTCTCCCGAAAGACCAAGCTCTTCCCAGCACTTACATCTATCTCATTTCCTCCTTTCTTTCCTCTTGAGGACACTAGCATTCCATTCTGTCCCTAGTTTCTTCCTCCTATCTCACTCGCCAGTCAACTTTCTATTCATCAAGACTTGAAGAGCCAAGATTCAAGGATTCAAAACCTCTAGGTTATAGGTGCATTGGAAACTGTCACTCTACACTTTGTGTGTGTGTGGTCTTTACTACTAAGTGTGATTTATTAAATGCAATTACTAAAAGCCTCAGCTTTCCAGCAGAGAGATCCTAACATTGTCAAGAAATAGATCCTTTATTTACCATAATTCAGTTTATATTGCAAATACAAATCTTCAGAGCATCTCAGAAAAAGTTTTTCATCTCTGATAAATAGCACTGAAGTTGACTGACAGAAAAAGCACCTTCATTTCTGAAACCCTACTACAAGGTGGAAAAGAAATTGTTGGGCTTCACTACAAACCTCCTCCCAATACTGAATATTATTCAACAATCCTTTTACTTATTGTTAGTGACTCAGATCCTTTTCTTGCTCCTCATAGCAACTGTTCCAAGCCTATTTTCAAAAACTAACTACTGTCATCAGGTAACCACTGGAAAAACAGAGGTGTGACTCTCTCAAAGTTTCTGTACTACATCAAAATGCATCTTTGTGAGGACATGCTTATTGATTTTAGAGATGGGGAAACGAGAGAAACATCATTGGTTGCCTCTCCTGTGCATCCTGAACCTGCAATTTAGGTATGCGCCTTGGCGGGAATTGAACCTGTGACCTTTTGGTTTATGGGACAGAGCTCCAACAAACTGGGCCACACTGGCCAGGGCTGCATTTCAGGTCTTCTTTCTTTTTCTACCTCTTTATTTTTGTGAGTACCACACTCTTGTCTTTTTCTGAGAAAGGATATGTAGGAAGTGAATTATTTTTTGCTACTTTGCAAGGTTGAAAATGATTTCAAACTATGCTTCCACTGAATTGACAGTTGGGGTAAAGAATTTGAGGTAAAAAAATATTTTCGATTCAGATTTTAGAAGGTGTTGCTCCACTGCTCATATACTTTCTAATATTGCAGGTTAGGAATATGTTTTTGTTTGTTTGTTTCCAAAAGCTTGTACGATCTTTTCTGAAATTTCATGATGTACTTTGGTGTAAGTACTTTTTTCAAACACTGGTTTAAGGCACATGGTGAGTCTTATCAATCTGGAGGCTCATGTCCTTTAGTTCCAGTAAGTGCTCCTGTACTGTTTTTAAAATAAATTTCCTCCCCTGCATTTTTCTTTTTTTTAGATTTTATTTATTTATTTATCTTTAGAGGGGAAGGGAAGGAGAGAGGGAGAAAAATATCAGTGTATGGTTGCCTCTCGTACATCCCCCGCTGAGGACCTGGCCTGCAACCCAGGCATGTGCCCTGACTGGGAATCAAACCGCGATCTTTTGGTTCACAGGCCCACACTCAATCCACTGAGCTACGCCAGCCAGGGGCCCTGCATTTTTCTTTAATTTCTCTTTCTAGAACTCCTATTATTTATATGTTGGACCTCCTAGATTGATCTCCTTAATTGTCCATCTCATTGTCTTTTTGTTCTACTTCATGGGAAATTTTGCAAGTTTCCTTTGAACTCTTCAATTATTTTTTTAAATTTCAACTATTATATTTTTACTTTCTAAATGCTCTTTCTTGTTCTGATTGTTCCTTTTCTATAGTGTCTTAGCTTCCTTCTTGACATTCTCCACAACCCCAGCATTACCATCCACTCCTTCTCCTACCTCTAGGACCACTTTTTCCAGTGTCTTTCATTACTACCTCTTCTTCTGCATACCCTTTAACTGGAAGATTTTCCTCTTGGCTCTTTTCTACAGATAGCCTCTCCCTAGGCATCTTATCTGTTTGCATGGTTTGAATGAAATACGCTGCTATTTCCAAACTATTATCTCTAGCTCCAACCTTTTCTCTTGAGTTCTAGACCTGAAGCTCCAACTACCTGGTAGATATTTGCACCTGGATGTACCAAAGACACCCCAAACTTTACATCTCATTACTGGCTTCAGGCAGTCTGTGCTCCAATCTCATAAATAACTTGTCATTCCCAGAAAGTACCAAGAAAGTTAACATCATTGATAGATCCAATACAATGTCACCTCTTCATTAAAGCCTTCTATGAAGTCTTCCTACCCCTAAGCAGAGAGAATTACTCCCCCTCTTTGCACTGAAGGCACAGTTCACAGCCCATAGCACCTGTGCACAACCAGCATTCACCACGACTCAATCTGTTGACTCTGCTAGAATATGTACCTCGTGAAGGTGTCTCCATCATCAACATGTAGCAAATGGCAGTTAATAAATAGCTGTTAAATTACAGTAATTTCAAATAAATATACAGCATAAATGTTTGACTATGTAATAATCAAATAAACAAAGAATCTAACCAGAGGCCTAGCCTACTAGAAAAAAAATTACATGATGTTAATAATGTATCCATACATTCTTTAAAAATATCTGTGGATATTTTTAATCTTAAGATTATTACTTTTTTAAAAGATTTTATTTATTTATTTATCTTTAGAGGGGAAGGGAAGGAGAGAGGGAGAGAAATATCAATGTATGGTTGCCTCTCGTGCGTCCCCTGCTGGGAACTGGCCTGCAACCCAGGCATGTGCCCTGACTGGGAATCGAACCGCAATTGTTTGGTTCACAGGCCCGCATTCAATCCACTGAGCTACACCAGCCAGGGCCAGATTATTATTTTTTAACCGAACATTTCCAATCATATCCAAAGGCAGATTCTTCATAGTCACTTACACAGGTGCAAATTTTGAATTTAAAAAGCTAATCAATTTAAAATAATCTGTTCACCCAAAAAGGCACCTTAACAGTTTCCTTAGAATACTGAGCACATTTGTTGTTATTTGGAATAACCAAAACTAAAGCATAAAAAAGCAAAAAGAGATTTCTTTAGAACACATCACCCACATAAAAATGTCAGTGAGGGGTAGCTAGCCCCTCTGGTCATTTTTTTCAGAAATATTAAGTGATTAAAGAGTAAGGAAGAGATACTCGTGAACCCTAACGAGGGCACTGCAATTAAGGGCATTATAAGGCTGAATTAAAGAATGTTCATTCGTATGGAGGGATTTAAGCATGTCTGTGGGCTTTTTGTTTACTTTAGTTTGGGTTTGATTTTCTTTTTGAAACTATGCTGTAATGCCAAATCGTACGTGTTTTCTTTTCTTTTTCCTGTTGAACTGATGCTATGTTAAGATATAAGTACAAACATCTCGTAAGTGTTTTAAAGCCATCCAATTGTTTGAGAAGGCATACGTGCTGGGCCAATGAAGCCAAAACATTAGAGCTAGGAATTTTGATGAAGATAATAATTGCTTACAGACCAGCTTGTTTTAACTTGCTGAACAAAGAACACAATTTTATACCACATTTTCATCACAGGCTTTTTCTCTGCATAATCACTACTGTAATGAGCACTTTAAAAGGGAGATTATCTACAGGTTAAACAGTAAGGAAGTTTCCAATTAGATTCCATCATCTTCAAAATTTCACTTACTCAAACTTTATATTAATTTAAAAAATTGTTTTTGCTGGCCTAAGCACTGTTTTGACTCTTTGCAAACCATTTGTTTAGTGTGCACGGCATAAATCTAGGAACGAAGACACTCAGTTGATTTCTAGTGCTGCCCTGAATGATCCTATAGCCTTAGATAGGTCAGTCCCTTCTTTGTGCCTTAGTTTCTTTCTAGGACATTCCTGTAGAGCAATACAGTTACATCTTTCTCACATCTGAAAGCTGCGCTCAGGCTCTGGGCCTATGTCAGAAGTTACTCACTCACTCCTTCTCCCACTCAGTGGCTTCCCTCTCTTACAGACCTCATAATTCAATGTCCAACCAATATTTATTTAGGGCCTACTCCAGGCAATGCAGTGAGTGTGGAGATGAGCCTGATCCCTAAGACGGCAGCGATACTAGTTTCCTGACTAACAGAAAGGACTATCTCAATTACTCTGCTTGTTTCACCCTGACTCTGGATTTCCTCTTCTCTACTTCCTCTGGAATACATAGCTGGAAATCCTAAAAATTAAGGTGGTGTAGATTCACAGGACTGTCACTACTGGTTACAGAGCCAGGCAGTCCAGGAGTCAATATGGCTTTCAAGACAGAGATAGGCAGTCATGGAAGGGACCCAAGTCACCAACTCACAAGACTAAGATAAATCCACACATGGTACCAGGGGGAACCCTAGGTTTGCTGCATCTTTTGCCCTTACAATTCAGCTTCTAAGGCAGAACTCTCTAGATGTCAGCAAGCTATAATGACTTTTGATTCCCTTAAGGCAAGGAGTCATTCGTCTCAGCACATAAGCCTTCAGCATCGGTGTGTGAAGGCATGGTGACATCTTCTAGTTAAGTCTGAAATCTTGTAAATTACAGAGAAGCAGGGAGATCCTATAGACCTATGTTGCACATAAGTACTAAGGGGCCAGACCTTAACGGCAGACCTTAAATTTGAGACTCTAAACTCTGTACATGTGCTCATTACTCCCCATATACCTGTCCCATTGGTGTTTGTATGCCAGCCTTCAGTATTCTTTGTCCCTGATCTGCTGTCTGTCCTGATCCTTGCCATTCAGAGTATTCCCATTCTAATCTATGGTTTTTGTTCTGACTTTGGATCATGGATATGCTCCCAGTCTGAAACAATTACCTGGCTTCAGATCCCCAGGTCGGATCACAAACTTCCTTCTTTTCACTTGCTCCTATGGCATTCTTTCAGTCTCATCACAACTCCTGGTCCTGCTTCCCCATCCGCTGCTGCCTGTAGTTCTGGTACTGGCTAGTATTTCGGAATCCCTTTCTAGCTCACTCTGGCAGGACAAAGGAAGTGTGCAATTAGTTTATTTAACAACAGTATTCAGAGAGGACGTAACTTTACTCATGTCTAAATGAAGATTATATGTCAAGTTATTCTACCGTTGTGTATCTCAAGTTTCTCATCTTTCTTATTATTACTATTTTTTATCTTCACCCTAGGACATTTTTTCATTGCTTTTAGAGAGGCACAGAGAGAGAGGGGTACATCGATGTGAGAGAGAAACATCAATTGGTTACCTTCCGTATGCGCCCCAACCAGGGATCGAACCTGCAGCCTAGGTTATGTGTCCTGACTGGGAATTGAACCCGCAAACTTTTGGTGCAAGGGACGATGCACCCAACTGAGCCCCAACCAACTGAGCCACACAAGGCAGGGCTCATCTTTAAATTAATACATGTGCCACCACATTCCCTCAAAGATATAATTATACTTAAAATAACACGAATTCTGGGATTACAATAAAGCTGTAATATGTTCCTGCATTTCTAACTTTTAATGAGTTTTGAGTATTAAAAATTGGCTCCATAAAAGGAGTTAAAGTTTTTTAGTTTTTTTTAAATACAGTATCTATCTCACTTCCGAAATTATTTCTGAAATGTATGTAAAAAAGTATTGTAAATCAATTAAGTAGATTACACTCTTTGGAATATACTCAATGATGGGCTCTTTTTCTGAGTGAAAAAGAATTTTGGAAATGTTAACGCTTATCCCATAATTAATAAGCTTTATATACTTAGATATAATTGCATTGAATTTTCTGACAGACTTAACAATAGAAAAGGAATATTCTACATACATTTTATTGGGTTAATTCACTCTAAGGCTTTGATTTTTCTACATGAGAATTACACTTCTAAAACAGATGCATTCTTCTTTCTTTTAGACAAGAATTTCCATTGTGCTAGTATAAAGAGTAGATTCCACAGGGTTATGGAAAAGATGCAGCTAAAATGTAAAAGGGCTAAAGGGGACTCCTCATCTCAATTCCTAGGAGACGCTGTAGGGAAAGGGTAAACAGAAGCAAACAGTTTCCTGAAATCGTGCCAAGGCTGCATGTCAACTGCCTGGCAGGAAATGCTTTTAGAGGGCCTAGATAAACAGACTATCATCCTTTTTCTTTTTTTTGAAAAATCCCCTTTGGCTTCTTACAAAGCAAACGTACTGAGTTTAACATTATAAACACAAAAAGGAGAAAAAGGCACAAAGGATTTGTAAGTGCCGATAACTACAGGTTCAATGTGACGATTACACAGTCAGTCCCCCACTTCCATCTCTCATGAACCTCACTGCTCAACAAGCATATACTCAATGCACGCATGTTGAAATGTGGTTGCAAATTAAGTCTGATTTTTCCATTAGTTTTCATCATGATTTTGGTTAAGCTTTATCTTATGGTAAATTTTCATTTTGCAGTGGCTTTTAACATTTAGCATTATACAATGATAATATTTTCTTGCATTTACATAGTGATGAACTTTTCAAAGTCATTTATATCCATTCACTTAATTTTTGTTATGTATAAGGGCTAGCTTAGCATCAATGCTAGCTAGCGCTTATAAAATGTTAGTACAAAAATTAGGTCAAAGATCAAGTTCGAGAACCAGACCTAAAACCAGTCAGTCTGAAATATTGGCTGGCACATTTCCTTCTATCCTCCTACGTTATTAGATAATGGGTAGAAAAATCCTATCAATTAAATAATCCTCCAACCTCATCTCATTTTTGCTTTCTTCAACTGCAGAAAGGATGACCCATGAGGATCTGGATGCTGACGCGGAGCACCTACTACCAGCCAGAGAAATACTCTAACTTCTGGCAGGCCCGGCCTGCCCTTCCTGCATGTCCTCTCCCCACCAGCCTACCCGTCCTACTCGCTGCAATCCCAACCGTGCATCTTCTCTTCCGTCTTTCTCACAGTGAAACCATCCTCTGCCTCGCTCGCCGTACGCCCGATCTCTCCCAGCCCGCCAGGAAAAGCAGAATTTCCCTGGCTCAAGGCACAAATACCAAAGATGGCATACCTCTCCACCAGCCACACCTCGTCCTGCAGCCAAGCCACCTCAGATAACAACCTGAGCCACTTCAACTTTGGGGTCCTTCTCCATATTCCACCAGCCATTACGTCCAATATCCACCCAACCTGCTCCCTTCCACCCAATCAGGACATCTTCACCTTAGTTACGATTGGGCCTCATGGAGGGGAAAAAGAAACTATGGATGTAAAACATTTTCTGTTCTTTCTACGAAATGTAAAGGGGATGGTGTGTGACTGGGAAAAATAGTCACAAAACTGAAGCATACAAATATTTCAGTGTAAACAGTGTATTTTAAAAAATATAACTAACTTGTTATTTCTTAAATTTTAAAATTTATTTCTATTATTTCAAAAAATGGGGTTACCTATAATTATAATTAGGTAAACTTAGTACAGATCAAGGGATATGACTAAAGTTTTCTCTGGTATAATTCTAGTCCTGGAAATCTGGCTTACTACTCTACTCCTTAAAGCTCCTGGCATGGAAATACATTCTAACATCAATATAGAATAGAGGTGGTCAGGATGGAGGTGTAGGTGGAAACACTGTGCCTCCTCACACAACCAAAATTAAGGACAACAAAGATTTAGAAACAAAAACACAGCCAGAACAGACAGAAAATTGAACTGTACAGAAGTCCGACAACCCTTCATCCAGACCAGTAAGAGGGGTGGAGTTGGCTGCTGGCGGAGAGGGGTTGGGGCAGGAAAAAGCAGTGGCTGGTGGACTCGGGCAAGCAGGCAAGTGAGTAGGCAGGTATGCAGGTGGCACACCCCAGGCGTGGGGACAAAACAAGCAGACCCAGTGAGGCGCACAAGGCCGCTGGCTGACCAAGGTCACACATTCGCGCAGATAAACAAGGCAAAAAGGGTCAGAGAGACAGACTGCGCAACCCAGGGCCCCAGCGCCAGGAAATGAAGCCTAAAAGCATCCACTGAAAACACTTGTGGAGGCGGAGGTGCTACAGGTGCCAGGAGAGACTCCCAGCCTCACAGAAGAATTTGTTGGAGAGACCCACAGGGTCCTTGAACATACACAAGCCCTCCCGCCCAACCAAGAACCAGCACCAGAAGGGCACAATTTGCTTGTGGGAAGTGGCGGAAGGGACTGAAATACAAGCAGAGCAGATGCCATTGTTCCCTCTGACCCCGCCCGCACAGACAGCGTCACAACCCAGCAACTAGGTTGCCCCCTCAACACCTAAGGCTCCACCCCTCATACATAACATGTGTGACCAGACCAAAAAATTATGGCTCAAATGGAAGAACAAATCAAAGCCCCAGAGCCAATACTTTTAAGTGACCAAGAGATAGCCAACCTATCAGGTGCACAGTTCAAAACACTGGTGATCAGGATGCTGACAGAACTGGTTGATTTTGGTTGCAAATTAGATGAACAAATGAAGGCTATGATAAGTGAAATGAGGGAAAATGTACAGGGAACCAATAGTGACAGGAAGCAAACTGGGACTCAAACCAATGGAGTGGACCAGAAGGAAGAAAGAAACAACCAAACAGAAAAGAAGGAAGGAACGAGAATTTAAAAAAATGAGAACAGGCTTAGGAACCTCCAGGACATCTTTAAATGTTCCAACATCTGAATTATAGGAGTACCAGAAGGGGAAGAGGAAGAGCAACAAGTGGAAAATTACTTGAACAAATAATAAAGGAGAACTTCCCCAATCTGGCAAAGGAAATAAACTTCCAGGAAGTCCAGGAAGCTCAGAGAGTCCCAAAGAAGGTAGACCCAAGGAGGAACACACCAAAGCACATCATCATTACATTACCAAAGATTAAAATGGAGAGAATTCTAGAAGCAGCAAGAGATAAGGGGACAGTCACCTACAAAGGAGTTCCCATCAGACTGTCAGCTGATTTCTCAAAAGAGACCTTACAGGCAAGAAGGGTCTGGAAAGAAGTATCCCAAGTCATGAAGGGCAAGGACCAACATCTGAGATTGCTCTATCCAGCAAAGCTTTCATTTAGAATGGAAGGACAGATAAAGCACTTCTCAGATAAGGTCAAGTTCAAGGAGTTCATCATCACCAAGCCCTTATTATATGAAATTTAAAGGGACTTATCTATGAAAAAGAAGATAAAAAATATGAACAGTAAAAGGACAGCAAATTCACAGTTATTAACATCCACACCTAAAACAAAAGCAGACTAAGCGGTCACCTAAAACAGGAGCAGAGCCACAGAAATGGAGGTCACATGGAAGGTTAGCAACAGGGGAGTGGGAGGAGAGGGTGGGGAGAAGGTACGGGGAATAAGTAGCATAGACGGTAGGTAGAAAATAGACAAGGAGAGGGCAAGAGTAGTGTGGGAAATGTAGAAGCTAAAGAACTTATGACACATGGACATGAACTAAAGAGGGGGAGTGTGGGTGGGAGCGGGTGTGCAGGGTGGAGGGGAATGAAGGGGAGGAAATGGGAGAACTGTAATGGCATGATCAATAAAATATATTATAAATAAATACAGAATAGAGGTTTAATAAATGACCCCTGTACAAGTAACAATATAGTGATGGAAGGAATAAATATAAGTGTCATCCTAAAAGAATACATAAAAGTATACCTTATAAAAGAGTTAAGAATTGTGTTTTAAAAAGTTAGCAGGGATATAAAATTGGGAGGGAACAAGAAGAGAAGTATACTAATTTTGTAAAAACCTGCTGGATCTGTCAGGATGTATTGTATCAGCAGTTAGGACAATAAAACTCTACATTGGGAGCACTTCCAAAACAACCTAGTAAGGAAATTGGCAAACCATCTGTTCAAAAAAGCCACAATAAAACTATACAAAATTGTCAAGACAATCATTTCAGGATTTTGTGGGGAAAACTGATCTGAGGTATACAACAAATTAAAAACTATTTATTGAAAACAAACCCAAAACTAAAAAAAATACCAAACCTCTATTTTAAAAAGGTGAGAAACTGGAACTCTTCCCACCCCTATCCCCCTCCCCCAGCTCCACGTGGAAGCCATTTGATCGGGGCAGGACAAGCCACAAAAACCAGCAGCTCTGCCACTGGAGGGTGATGGATGACTTGATTTAGTGACCAGGATATTGTCAGAAACAAGTGACCTTAGAAAACAAGTGCTAACCAATCAAGGCAAAACCAACCACAAAGCTGGCTGAGTCTGCAACACCAGTGGGGACAAGCAACAGATCAGCCAAAAATGTAACTGTGGGCTCCAAGGAACAAGACAGCCGTGGTGGACCTTGATAAGCTCTCACAGTTTCTTGGTGATCTGGAAGGTGTGCCCATGTCCAAGGTTATACACAGACTGCACGTGAGGCCCTGCACACACAGAAAACAAAGGTCATGCAGACATAATTGAATTTTAAATGTGTTCCCCAGACCCTGACCAGTGTAGCTCTCAGTTGGTTGGGAATCATCCCACAAAGCAAAAGGTCACTGGTTTGATTCCTGGTCAGGGCACATGCCTGGGTTGGAGGCAATGGATTGATGTTTCTCTTGCACCCTGATGTTTCTCTCCCTCTCTTCCTCCCTCTCTTCCAAAAAATAAATAAATAAATAAATAAATAAAAATAAATGTGTTCCCCAACCCATGCACTAACTAATCAGCAAAGGGTAGAAGCCTTACTAGGCTCAAAATATTTAAATACATCCTCTTACTTATTATTAGCTGACTACTATGCTGATAATTCCTAGGAAGTCAGACTTAAAAATAAAAACAAGAATAAAAAGAAAAAAGCTGAGGAGAGACATCAGTGGCTGCATATTATGGGGAGACAGACACTGCAGAATTAGCCCAGGCAAGTACACTAACAAACAACAGCAGTGCCTACAACCCCTGGGGAGGGGAGCAGATCAAAACCCAGAGCTGCTATGCTATCTAAAATAGAGGTCAACCAACTATAGCCCATGAGCAGTTATGGTCATTGCCTATCTTTCTACATAAAGTTTTATTGGGACACATCTATACTCATTTATTTACATATTGTCTATGTCTGTTTTCATACAACAACAGCAGAGTTAAGTAGTTACAACAGAAACTATACGGCTTGCAAAATCTAAAATACTATCTAGTCCTTAACAGAAAAAGCTTATTGGTCCTTGAAGTAAAATGCTTAGTTTTCAACAGAAAATTATGAGACATACTAATAAATAGGAAAGTAGAGCCCATACTCAGAAAAAGATACAGCTGATAGAAACTAGCTCCAATGGGGCCCAAATGTGAGACTTAACAAAGACTTCAAAGCAGATGTTATAAATATGCTCAAAGAAGTGAAAAAATAAACTTTTAAAATTTAAGGAAAGTATGACACCAACTCAATTAGAGAACATCAATAAAAAGACAGGGATTATCAAACAAAACCCCCAAATGCCAAAGTTTAAGAGTACAATAACTGAAATGAAAATTCACCAGAGGGGCTCAAGCACAGACTTGAGATTGCAGAAACAAGAATCAGTGATCATGAAAAGAGAACAATAGAGATATCCAACTTAAAGAAAAGGAAAGAAAAAGAATGAAGGAAGATGAACAAGCCTCTGAGACATGTGGGACCCCATCAAGTATACTAACATATGTTTAAAGGGAGCCCCAGAAGGAGGGATACAGAGGGCAAAAAAAAATATTTAAAGAAGAAAATGAGAGAAAAAATTAATCCAAATATTCATGATGCACAATGAACTCCAAGTACAACAAAAACAAAAAAAGTACAAAAAAACTACCAGTATTAGTAAATGAGTTTAGCAAGATCACAGGAAACAAACTCAATATGCTAAAGTCAACTACATTTCTATATACTAGTACATAACATGAAAATGCAATCAAGAAAACAATTCCAAAATAAAGCACTTACTAAATGTTAAAAGAAGTGCAAGGTATACATCGATACCTATACATTATTGAGAGAAACTAAACTAAAATAAAATAGATATACCATGTTCATGGATTTGAAAACTTAATGTTGTTGAGATTACAGTTCTACCCAAATTCATCTATAGATTCAGTGCAATTCCTATCAAAATCCTAAAAATCATTATCTGTAAGTTGACTAGCTGATTTTAAATTTTATGAAAGTACGAATCACATAGAACACCAAAACGATTTTGAAAATCGAGAATGTAGATGGTAAATTTACACTGCCCCATGTCCAAACTTACAGAAAACCGCAATAATAAAGACTACGTGGTGCTGGCATAAGGATGAACAGATGGATCAATGAAACAGAATTAAAAGTCAAAAAATGAATCCTTATATTCACAATCAACAGATTTTTTTTTAATCCTCACCTGAGGATATGCTTACTGACTGTTTAGAGAGAGAGAGAGAGGAATGGGGAGAGGGAGAAGCATCAGTGTGAGACAGAAACATCAATCGGCTGCCCCCCGTACAAGCTCAGACTGGGGATGAAACTCACAGCCTTTCCGTGTACAGGATGACGCTCCAACCAACTGAGCCACCCGGCCAGGGCAGATTTTTAACAAAAGTGCCAAGGCAACTTAACGGCAAAAGGATAGTCTTTCGACAAATGGTAGAGACAACTGGAAATCTGCAGGTAAAGAGATGAATTATGACCCTACGTCATCAGGGGAAAATTGGGGCAATGTAACAGAACAATAAATTCATACATACATACATACATACATACAAGAAAAAAGACCCTTACATCATAGCACACAGATACAAGCAAAACGGCATAAATCTAAGTGTAAAACTAAAATATAAAACTTTTAGAAGAAAACAAGGGAAAAAACCTTCACAACTTTGGGTTAATCAAAGATTTCTTAGATATGACACCGAAAGCACTATCCATAAAATTAAAAAAAAAACCCAATAAACTAGACTTCATCAAAATTTAAGATGTTTGTGCTTCAAAAGACATCAGTAAGAAAGTAAAAGACATGTCAAAACTGGGGGGAATACTTACCACCTAAGTGAAAAAGAAATCTTGTTCAGAGTACGAGCTCTCACAATTTGGTAATAAAAGAAAACAAGCCAATTTAAAAATGAGCAGAAGATTTAAATACACATTTCACAAAAGTAGAAATAGGAATGGCTAATAACAGGAAAAGGTGATCCACATCATTAGTCATTAAGGAAATGCAAATTAAAATCACTATGTGACGCTACTTTACACTCACTAGAATGACTACAATAAAAAAAACAAGTATTGAAGAGGATATAGAAAAATAGAAAAACTGGGCTTGTCATACATCATTTGTGGAAATGTAAAATGATACAGTCACTTTGGAAAACAGACTGGTAGTTTCTTAAAATGTTAAACATAAATTTACTGTGCAAGTATTTCCACTCCTAAGTATCTCCCCTAGAACTGAAAACAGGTATCCACACTAAGTCTTATATGCGATCTTTCACTGCAGCATTAGTCATAACAGCCCCAAAGGGCAAACAACAAAAATGGCCACCAACCGGTGCATGGGTAACCCAGATGTAGTGTAGTCATACAATGGAACATTATTCAGCCATAAAAAGGAATGAAGTACTGATACATACTACAACATGGATGAGACTAAAAAATATTATGCTATGTGAAAGAAGCCAAACAACAAAGTCATATATTCATTCATATGGTCCATTTACATGACTTACCCACAAAAAGCAAATTTACAGAGACAGCGAGCAGAATGATGGTTGTGTGGGTCTAGCGGTGCGAGCTAAGACTGACTGCATATAGGGGGTACTAGGGATCTTTTTCAGCAAATGAAAATGTTCCAAAACTGCATTGGTGTGATGTTTGCACAATTCTGTAAATTTACTAAAAATTATTAAATTGTATACTTGACACAGGTAAATTTTACATGGGAATTATACCTCAATAAAATAGTTTTTAAACAATTCTACATGGATTCTAACTATTTATATCTTCCAAAATTACAATTCCTTCAAATCTCTGATAACTTTTAAATTAAATGACAAAACTTTTCCCTAATTTTCCTGCTCTGCAACCAACTTTTTAACTTCCAGTCAATTTTAAAAGGTTATAAAAACTAATTCTCAGAAGTTTGATTCATTCTCTTTAATCTATATAATCAAGATGGCCATTTTGATAATGAGTGTCTTTCATTCCCCAATCACCCAATGAGTTGATGTAATCAGGCAAAATGAATGATCTAATGACTCATATATAATACTACTTTACAAAGCTGTAATAACCCTAAAGCTCCTAAGTCTTCTGAAGAAATAAAAATACCACCTGTCAAATGAACTGATTTATACATTCTCTGGCATGTACAGTGTAAATCATTGTCTAACTCAGGCACGATATGCACTTTTGCATCCTGAGTTTTTAACTCTTTTTTGCTCCCTTCACATAGAGGAAGAAGGAATTTGCATTGTTCCTCACTAGGCTTGTTTCTTCTCCTTAAAATGTCCCCCAAAATATACAGCACCCATCTCATTCCTCAGATCTCAGGAGTCAAGACTTCCTCCAACTCATCTATTCCCCAAACCATATAACCTAGACGAATAACTTCTATGTGTTCTCTCTGTGATGAGTCTACCCTCACGAACATGTAAATCATGAAAGACAAACCAACAGCTGCTCTCTCTGTTGATGACCAGGCACACTCCTGAGTATCTGCCCTTCCTCCACTTTCTCCTCCATTTCCCAGTCTCACTGGTGTCTTTCCCAAGTACCTGCCTCAGGCTGTGTTTGACCCACAAGGGCCCTGACGGTAAGTCATGTTCCATCATTCTCATTTCCATTCCATTTTTAAAAAGAGAAAAGGGATTCTCTCAAACTGTGGTTTACAGTACAAACCTTAAAATTATAAAATATATATATAAAATAAAATATAAATGCAAAGATTTAATTTGGTGCCAGTCTTTAGTCTTCAGTTTCATTCTAAGCATCTTTTTTTCCATATATTTCAAAATGTTAAATTCTGGGAAAATTAGTTATAACTGAATAGTCATCACTTCTTTAAAATGCACGTAGGTAATTTTTTTATAGCCAACTCTTACCTGGCTTAACAGGGGTCTATTTAAATTAGAAATGGAGTCAGTCTATTCAACAATGTCTATTGAATACTCACTAATTAACAGGCCCTGGATATTTAGGAACAAATAAGGTACAGTTCCTGCCTTTGAGGAGTCCATAACCTGTTGGGAGAGAATGAAGTACAATTACATATCATTTAAATCAGATTGAAGTAAGTACCACAATACATATTTTTAAAAAGCTATGTAAACAGAGGTTGCAACTTGGGAATAACTGAAAATTTCAAAGAGTTGACTTCACAAAAAGAAAGTAATGCTTCGACTGATCTAAAATGGTTAAAGTAGGCAGCAACAGATTCCTGGGGAAGAGCCAAGTCAGATAAGGTGTGGCTCTAGAACCAGGTGAGGACATATTGGGAGACCGGTCTGATCACGTCTGATCATGGAGAACTTACTTTGTGCCAAATACCACTAAAAGCACTTTATGTATATTAATTATTTGATCCTCACAACAACCCTATGATGAATGTACTATCATTCCCATTTTATAAATGATAAAACCGAGGTATAGAACAGTTGCATAAGCTGTTCATGGTTACACAGACACAACTAAAAGTTGTGGAGCCAGGGTCTTGAAGTCCATAATAAAAGAAGACCAAATTCTCTACCTTTGACCACACTCACTACAAAAGCAGTTAACGGGTAAGCTGACTTTTCCCTTTCTCATTAATTTCTAGGCCATCCTTCAAGGTCTAGCTGAAATAATTCCTTCTCCACGAAGCCTTCTTTGACCCTCCACCCCAATCAAACATAATCTCTTTCTCCTCTAACCTACATAATGCTTTATCTTTTTTAACCTTATGACAAGCCATATTTTGTTTCTGACATTACAGATTTTATGTCATTCTTTTTTATTTTCCTTTAGTCTGAGCCATTTTCTATTCTCCCCGACTCCTAGGGCAGTGCCTGGCACATAATAACGCTAACTAAACCCATGGAACGCTTCTTCTTTCCAAGGCATTGTGCTAAGCATCTTGCAAGAATGATTTCACAAAATCCTTACAGCAATCCAATTCACAATAGCTATTTTTTAGCCCATTCTGTGACAGATATAATACTAGATGCACCTTAAACTCAGTAAACAAGACAGATCCGGTCACTGAAAGCTTATAGTCTAGGGACGTTGGTACCATTGGTGTCCCCAAGTATAGAGATAAAATTGAGGCCCAAAGGATTTAAGTAATTTGTCAGAAGAACACAGCAAAAGAAAAGTGGCAAAGCCAGAGTTAAAACCGAGTTCTCAACTTCGTGAGAGGAAATGAGCAAAAATGTGTATGTATCTTATTATGTAGGCAATAGCTCAGAACTGCTAATCAAGTCATCTGCTGAGGAGCCTAGGTGAGTATTTGATTTCCCTGTGTCTCTTAAATTGGTCCCTCCTGAGCACCAATGCTTTGTTGCACGCAGGGTTGGGTAGAGGAGTCACTAATTAGCAGCGAGACCTTGGCTTACGTCTAATCAAATATCCGAAAGGATTGAGGTGGAAAGGTAACTACACAATTCCTTATTTAACCGTGGTTCAACTATTCTTAAAAGTTGTGTTCAACTCAACTTTGTGTGAGTTCGTAATTTCCAGTGGAGGGGTGAGGAAGTTGCCACTAGAGGATTACATTATCCTACCAGCAACTAAGGCGTCCCTCTGGCCCTGTGGCCAGAAATACCTGCCTTCTGGCTGAACGTCCCATCATCCACAGCCAGCCGGCCAGAGAGACTTCCTTCTCCAAACGCCACCTTGGCAGCCGCACTGTGTGGCCTATCCTACCCATTTCCTCAAATAAAAGTAGCGACATCCCAAAATATTGACCAGGCAGAAAGAGGTGCCTAGACACACGAGTCGTATTCCCACAATTTCTTATCCCAACAAGAGACCACCTGACGTCAGATCAAGTTCATCACGTTAAGTAGCGGAGACGACCTCCAAGAGCCAGGATCCAGGCCCAGAGCTCCTCGGACAGAGCGCACTGGGCGCCTTTGCTTGCGTGTTACACACACGACAGGACCCCGCACGCCACCAAACACCACCCGCCTCCAGTGCTCTCTCTTTCTGGCCCGG
>PVKM010020834.1:0-23060 GCA_004027735.1 Carollia perspicillata
AAACAGGCAGTGCTGCAAAGAGGGTTGCCCTACCTGGGCCAATACCTAAGACCCCACCCCTTACAACTTAACAGGTGCCAAGACAAAGAAATATGGCCCAAATGAAAAAACACAGCAAAACCTCAGAACTAAGTGATGAGGACATTGACAACCTAACTGATGGAGAATTTAAAGCCCTGGTAATCAAAACGCTCACAGAACTGATGGAGCTTGGTCAAAAAATGAAAGATACCCAAAATGAAATAAAGCAAAATATTCAAGGAACCAACAATGTCAAGAAGGAAACCAGGATTCAAAGCAATGATTTGGAACAAAAAGAAGAAATAAACATCCAACTGAATCAGAACAAAGAAACAAGAATCCAAAAAAAAAAATGAAGAGAGACTGAGGACTCTCTGGGACAACCTGAAATTGAAATGTTCCAATATCCAATTTATAGGGGTTCTAGAAGAAGAAGAAGAGCAACAGCGAGAAATTGAAAACTTATTTAAACAAGTAATGAAGGAAAACTTTCCCAATCTGGCAAAGAAAATAGATTTCCGGGAAGTCCAGGAAGCCCAGAGAGTCCCAAAGAAGTGGGACCCAAAGAAGAATACACCAAAGCACATCATCAGTAAGTTATCCAAGATTAAAGATAAACGGAATCTTAAAAGCAGCAAGAGGAAAGGAGAGAGTTACCTAAAAAGGAGTTCCCATAAGGCTATTAGCTGATTTCTCAAAAGAAACCTTACAGGCAAGAAGGGGCTGGAAAAAAGTATTTGAAGTCACAAAAGGCAAGGACCTATATCCAAGATTACTCTATCCAGCAAAGCTTTCATTTAGAATGGAAGGGCAGATAAAGTGCTTCCCAGATAAAGTCAAGTTAAAGGAGTTCATCATCACCAAACCATTATTATATGAAACGTTAAAGGGACTTATCTAAGAAAAAAGAAGATAAAAATATGAACAATAAAATGACAACAAACTGGTAACTATCAACAAATTAACCCAAGAGAAAAGAAAAACAACAAAAACTAAGCAAACAGCCAGAACAGGAACAGAATCAGGGAAATGGGCATCACACAGAAGGAGTTCAGTGGGGAGGGGGAAGGGAGGAATGGGAGGAAAAGGTACAGGGAAGAAGAAGCATAATTAGTAGGCATAAAATAGATGGGGAGAGATAAAAATGGTATAGGAAACAGAGGACTCAAAGAACTTCTATGTACAACCCCTGGACATGAACTAAGGAGGAGGGGAATGCTGGAGGGTTGAGGGGGCAGGGTGGAGGGGGGATAAAGGAGGGAAATTTGGGAAAACCATAATAGCATAATCAATAAAAAATACTTTTAAAAAGAATCTTTTATCTTCTATAGCTGCAGGGCAAATACGATTGAAGCTCCTCTGTGATGAAACACCATCCATCCCACCGTTACACAGCTGTCTGGGGACTCGCAGTGGGGTGACACAGAAGGTGCCTGTGCTGAGGGTGCGGGCACACCTGGGCCGACTCTCATCTCTGACACCTACCGCCTACATGGCACTGGGCAAGTCACTCTGAGAGACGAGTTGCTGCATTAATACGTGTTCTGGTATGATAAGGCATAGATAGAAAAAGAGTAGATTCCTGAGATATAAGATGGGGTTATTTGGGGCAGATACAGAAGACTGAGAACTTTGAACTTCCAAATTCCCCTGATCCTTCATAGCCACGTCTGAGGCGACGAACCTCCCTCCCCTTCACACCTTTAGCAAGCTCCAGTGCGAGAATCAGTCCAGACCTCTGGTGTTTGGGTATGACCATAACCCTTCTGCAGATGACTGTCCTCCCTTTAAACAGCTTCCGCCTCGCCACTGGGCCCTAGCAGAAACTAAGTGCCTGACCACATCAGTTTTGTGTGGCTGTCATAACAAATCATCACAAGCTTGGTGGCTTAAAACAACAGAAATTTGTTCTTTCCCCATTCTGGAGGCTGAAAGTCTGAAATAAGGTGTTGGCAGGGCCACGTTCCCTCTGAAGGCTCCAGAGGAGAACCCTTCCTTTTCTCTTTGGCTGCTGTGGCTCCAGGAACATGACTGTGTGACTCCAATCTCTCCCTCCATCACCACATGGCTTTCTTCTCTGCCCTCCCTTCTGTCTCCAGTAAGAACAATGTCATTGGATTTAGGATGTACCCAAGTAATCCAGAACGATCTCATCTCAAAGTGTTTAACTTAATTCTGTCTGTAAAAATGCTTTTTACAAATAAGGTCACATTCACAGGTTCTAGGAGACATATCATTGCAGAGCCACAGTTCAGATCATGACACTGACTGTGGTAAATCAAGTGACCATGTGACCTTAGCTGCCCCTAATGAACTGGGTGTTACCTGACCCAACATCCGCAAAAATGGGAATGTGCAACAGCACCCCAACAAGTGCGAAAGAGATACAAAAGATTGGGTTCAATATGAGCAGCTGGCTCACTCTTTCAACACCCACTTTTGGTTCATAGCTTCCTCTATCTCAATTCACATCCACAGCCTTATGTGGAATTCCTTATATCCATGTGACTGGGGAAGAAAGACCTTGAGCTTGACTTTGATATGTGGTCAAAGCCAGAGGTGCATAGCCACTGCATTATGGTCTCCATTAGGGTGACCCTGAAAAACCCTCGTGAAAGGAAATTATTTCAATTAGAGGAACCTTAAGCAGTACAATGGGTTGTTTAGTTATGCCACCAGAAGGTGGCTTGAGGTTTGCACTTATATCTCTAGAGGAAGAAGCTTAAAACTTAACCAGTTGGTCAGAGACTTTAAGAAAACATGACATGAAGATTGGTGATAAGGGGCAAGATGTAAAGATAGAATTATCATAATGTGTACAGAATATTGTTGTAGTATCTAAAGGTCCACCAGAGAGTATCTTATTGTGGAGACACTCCCAATAGAGAGGTGGACAAGATGAAAGAACTCTGTGGCTGTTGGTCAGAATATTTCCCGAACAACGTGGTGCTTGCTCCATGGGCCCCTTGACACAGTTCCCGTGGTAGCAGGAATTGAAGCTCATCAACATGCTCTCCCTCGTCGGATTGATCTGGCCACTGCTATGGCTCGGTCTCCACCCTGCCAACAGCAGAGGCCAGTGCTGAACCTCTGATGTGATGTTACCCCTGGGCTGACAACCCACTACCCCACTGTTGCACTCCTTCGGTCACAGAGGCGACGGTCATTATCCTCACAGAAACAGCTATGCATTCTAAATAGGCATTTTCTCCCCAACTTTTCTGCCAGTACCACCATTCCTGGACTTACATGCTTTATTTTCCCTCGTTTTTGCCCCATATAACTAATGGAATGGCAAATAAAATAGGAAATGGATTTATATCCAGTAAATTCACTGCCCACTCCTTCCTATAACGGTGGCATGAACTACTGCAGGATCAGTAGCAATTGCAGTGAGACGATGAACTGTGAGGTTGGAATATGTGCCTCAGACCAGGGATCGAAACACAGCATCTTCACCCTGACAGCTGGAATTCATGGATCTGCGAGTCAATATGTGGTGTTGGAAGGGCGCTTCTCACTCTTACACTGAATAACTCACTCAAAGAATCTTCGCTTCCTGTCTCCACAACCATGGCATTGGTGATTTGGGAGGTTGGAGTGCTCAAGGGAAGAATGCCTCCAAGAGGAGGCAGTCGTGGTTCCACTAAGTTAAAAATTGGGACTTATGGCTCCTCATGCTGCTGAACCAAC
The DNA here is from genome assembly GCA_004027735.1 of Carollia perspicillata. Taxonomy (NCBI): domain Eukaryota; kingdom Metazoa; phylum Chordata; class Mammalia; order Chiroptera; family Phyllostomidae; genus Carollia; species Carollia perspicillata. The sequence continues at coordinate 3,715 of PVKM010020834.1, forward strand.
CGGCAAAAGTGGGGCCACTCTACCGGCCTAGGCAATCAAACTTGCTTATACAGAAATGTGGATAACTGAGACCTAACAGAAGCCTAGGACATTTACTGGAGTTCCTCTTAGTATTTCTGTACCATACTGGCCTATGAAAGATTGTAGCATGCCACTAAATACAGGACAAGTATGTATTCAGGTTTCATGTAAGTAAGGTTTGAGTCTCATCATCCAGCCTAGGAGTTCATGGCGTGGGGGTAGGGTTGAGGAGGGAATGGGAGGTAGAAGCAGCTATGGCTAGCCACTTAGGCCTGTGCTGGGCACAAAAGCAGCGATAGTAGGAGTTATGCTGTGTGTCGTTTTTTCCCCACCCACATCTTTTTTGCCCTGTATTGTTTTATACTGAGAACACTGATGGCGGCTTGTATTTTAAGGTTCACGTGGGAGTTCAAGAGTGAACTCAGCACCATAAGATGATACATCCATAGGGTGGAACTATGGGTTTCCTACACTGGGGACAGATGCTTTTCAACAGAAAGGAAAAAGTAGATGCTGGGGCAAAAAAAGGTGCTAGATACTCTCTGCCCCTTTAGATGTCTTCCACCCTCCTTTCCACAGCGCTATGCACGGAGAGGTTGATCTCTGAGAACCTCTTTAACCAGGCTTCCGTGCCCAGTGGCTTTCAGTTGCAATGGCAGATGAGGGTGCTGGTGGAAAGAAAAAAACAAGCTGTGCATCCCCTGGCTTCCTCCTGCCTTGGCCACACTTTGTCAGTGGCCACCTTCTTCTTTCTTGGGCCAAGGCAACATGTGGTATTCCTGTCCCACAGCTACAAGTATTGCCAGGTCTCAGCAACCACTCTGTCCCCTGTGTCTTCAGTTGTTAAGTCAAAGGCTCTCCAAATCATTCCTTGTCAGCTCTCTTTAAATCTGCCCTTTCTTTAAAAATAGCCCTTTCAAGAAACTCTCTTCGGTCAACCATTAGAGGGAGCCATTTCCATCTCTCCAGGATTCTGACTAGTAGAACACCCAAAGCCACGCTTTTCCATTTAGGTTAATCCCTTCTTCTCCACCTCTATCCAGCTCATATGCTCGTCTCTCAGGCTGCTTCTCCCTGGTTCTGTGTGTGTATGCCGAGAGGACAGATCCAAAGACAACTTTTCTTCCTTGGACCATAATAGCCACTACAGGAGGAAAGAGGAATTTCTCTTTTCGGTTAGGGTATTTTGGCCCCTGCTTCACTCATGTGCCAAGGCCTCTGAACTTGGAGATGAGTGCATTGTTTACTCTGTTGGCATTATAGTGCGCAAAGCAAATTTGCCATAGTATTCTAGTGGTAGGAAAGACAACAGCCCACTACTAGGCCATAGGCTTACTTTATTCACTCATTCAACAAATATTTAGTGAACACTTTGTTCTAGGCTCCAAAAACATGGAGCTGGACAAAATCAAGATTCAACTATCATGGGGCTTACAATTTTTTTGAATAAGCCCTTGCCTTTTCTATGGTATTATGAGCACTATGGTAGAAGCTCAATGAATAATGATCAAATGATTAAAGGTGAAGATTAGAAAAAACAATAAAAATATTGGTAAATTACAGTTACACAGCATTTCCCTATAGTTAGCTTAATGCAGTTTAATCTCTAAGTGTGAGCGTGACATTTGCAACACTGGCCAGTCTCTTCTCCAAGCCGTCTAGCACTTAGAAACTTGTGGAAACTCAGTGAGGTTTTGCTAGGTTCCTCTCAGTTCCATGTGAAGTATCTGGAAGCATCACAATACCAGTCTAAGTTCTGCTGCTACACGATCTGCGCAATGGCCTCCTCTGGAAAAATCTCACATCCTTTGCCCCACTCTCTAGATCCCTCTGCTGGGACAAGTTCTGTTGAGGTGACTGGGCTCACTGGCCTTTCACATTCACTTGCATCTCAACTCATAGCCTCTGTTCAGCAGGACATGCTTCCTCAAACGTGTCGCTCTAGATTCACCTCCTCCTTTCCTCAGTCCAATGTCTTTTTTTTTAACCTCAGCTCCCTTCTTCCACTCCCTAGATTAGTATCCTAACGTCTGTCAGTCAACTCTGGCCCACGATGCTGCCACCATCAGTCTAAAGAGAATACAGATGGACAGAGGACGGACAGATAGGTGGTGTGTCAATAGACCCATTTTGTAAAATGGAAATTGGGAGAAACCTAAACCAACAGAGAAAGTGATGGAAAGCGAAGTCAATTATTCCAGTTATAGCTCATTCCTGGTAGGTCTCAGCAATGGCATTTCCTCCGTACACCGTTTTATTTTTTTTCCGTGCAAGGTCAAATAAAAAAATGTGTGTGCTGACACTCACCGTTGTATCTTCTCATTGTTGGGCGGCTAATGTGTAGCCAGGGTTTTTCAGTTCTTTGTAGTTTTGTGTGAAATGCACTGTGACACGGGCTTGGGAGAGGGAAGCCCAGAGGGGAAAAATTTTGCTCACGGTAGAGCTGAAATCAAAGGAATGCTTCAGGCTGTGAAAAATGGCTTCCCGTTGCCTGGCTCCAGACTGTGAGCATTCATGCTTTGGAAAAGGTAGTCTGGAAAAAGTGAGGTGCGGGGAGGATGGGGATTTTCACATTGCAGCAGAGGATATCCATAGTTTCTTTTCAGGTTTAATTGCTCGTGGGTGGTGTACAATTATAAGTGCTCATAAATTGTCTACCCTTATATTGAATTCAGCCCCCTCCATATGCGTCTGCATGAGCTGAGCCGAAGCCAGTGGAATGGGCCAAAATACACTAGACCTGCAGCCAAACTGACGACAGAGAGTTTGAAAAGTCAGCTTAGAGAGACCTGTGCACCCAGTATTTGGAGCAATAGACTTTCTGTCCTGAGCCTCTACACAGATGGCATTTTTTCCTTGCTGGGGTGGAATATGAAATGAGAATGTATTGATGGACAAAATGACATCCTTCTCTAGTTGAAAAAGTACCATTTAGAAAACTATTCAGAAATTTCAGAAAAAACATGTCATGTGACATTTCATAGGATGTTCAACTTGTCTATTGTAAGAGACTTTAAAAATGTAAATATTACTAGATATAGCATTATTAATTTTCAGTAGATTGAGCAAAGTTGATTTGTAACTTTTACAAAATGTCAATGAGAAAAAAGGGCTTTCAACCCTCCCAAAGGGAAGTAGTAAAATGCTATGCAAATATTTCCCACCACTGCTCACTGGTTACTTTTTTATAGGTAGCTATTTCTTTTAAAGATTTTATTTATTTTTAGGAAGGGAGGGAGCAAGAGAGGGAGAGAAACATCAATGTGCATCAACATGAGAGAGACACATCAATTGGTTGCTTTTCACACACCCCCAACTGGGGCTTGGCTCACAACCCAGGCATGTGTCCTTATGGGAATCAAATTGGCATCCTTTTGGTTTGTGAGACAATGCCCAACACACTAAGCCACATGAGTCAGGGCTTTATAGGTAGCTATTTTGATTGACAGATCGATTAGTGTTCAGTAGAGAAATTGTGTTCTTGTGTGTTCTGTGTAAATGTGAGACATTTTTGAGATTGGAAAGGGTGAAGAGAATTAATGAATAATGTCCACTTGAAGGTTGGGCAAAAAACAATGAAACAGCTTGGTTATAGTTTAATTTTTTTTGTTATGTCTGGTATATTTAGCAAGTGGTATCCTGTTATGCAAAATGTATTAAGTGACACATATCTAAGGAGATTCTTGTAAGGAAATAACCAGAGTCTGGGGTGACTGGTTGGCCCTGCAATAAAGATTCTTAAATGAAACAATTTTAATCCTCTGGTCAATGATCAAATTGGGCAGGTAACTAAAGTCACATCAAGGGGAGAAAGTGACCCTGCCTGTTTGGATTCAGTTCAAGGATTCATATATAGGTCTGTAGCGTGCACTCTGGGATATGAAACTTTTTGATGCCACTTAAAATATTACTTGACTAGGTACTCAGAATTTTTTATTTTAATGAGCAAAGGGGAAAATACTTTAGAAAACAATAAAACAGTTGATGCACAAATCATTAAAGAGAACTGAAACTGAGACCCTTTTGTTTAGGGTTTTAGGGTCATAATCTTGTTAGTGAAAGGGTCCCTTTTCTCCATCAAGAGAAATGGGACCAGGAGACAAGGCATAGCCAGGCACCACCAGGCATGGTGGCAGCAACAGTGAATGCCATGATACGGGGAAGCTGAAATCTGCAACCAGAATATTAGCAAGTACTATGGAGAGTTTGCAAACCACTGTCAGAGGAAGGGAGGAAACAGGAGAAACAGAAGGTTTCAGATCTCTCCTTGCATTGCATTTTTAGGTACTCAATAAATATTTGTTGAATCAATGTGAGTAAAACTGAGAGGTGGGTTTTGGGGAAGAGCAACATCAAACTATCCAAAGATCTTGTCATGCATTTTGGGGAAGCAGGTTTTTTTTTTTTTTTCCAGAAGAAGTTAAGAAAGCTGATACAGAGTCAAATTTCTGGTCTCTGTTGGGTACTACTGGTAGCAGTAAGGAAATTAGTCAGTAAATGTTCTGGGGGTTGGGTAGAGTTTCAGGGGAAATAGACCTGTGCTGTACCAGCAGGGACTGCGGGTTATAGGGAAGGAGGAAGCCCAGCGAGTTCAGCTGCTGAGCCAAGCTGCTCCTTGCTCGGAGGAAGCTCTGTGGCCTGAAGAGGACTCCATGCAAATTGCCTTTCCGTCAGTAGCCAGTCCAGAGCCTGCTGTCTACTTTCCCTAGGCTGAAAATACGCTTGGCCTTCTCACATTTTGGAGAAAAAAAAGACAACTGGCATTTCCAAAGCATGAGGCATTTTTACTCTTATGAAAGTGAGTCCTACCCAGAAGAAAGTGCTTCAGGGCAGTGGTTCTGAAATACTAAAAGGAAAAGAATTCTGAATCCCTGGTGTTGACATAAATTGTTTCTAGGACAATGTTACTTAAATATGTCTGTAGAAACATGAAACTAGGAATAAATTCTTTATGCCTGTAAACCTTACACACTTCCATAACAAAATTTTATTTCAAATTAAGTTCAGACATTGAATTTAGCGCGTCTGTACTTTGTTACTATGTGCTATGTGATAACACAAGTTCCCCACTACTTGCCTCTATTTTAACTCCCAAAAAACTTTGTACAGTGCACTGTGAAGTCATTGGGTCTTGATCTGGTTTTAGTGCATCGTTTACAAGTTTCTATCTACCTCTCTTCTTTTCTCATCCATCTGCACGGCAATTAATGTTACACATGGCAGAGCAAGTCTCAGTTTGTTAAATAACTTAGGACCCTAAAGTCCTATTCTACAAAAGTACTCTTTAATTTAAAATGTCCAATATAAGTTTTAACTTTCTAATGAGTAAAATAATTCAGCATGAAGGGTAGTTTTGGGTAATTATTGTCATTTTGTCATTAATTTAACAGCAATCAAATTTGCCTTTCTGTACATTGAAGGTTCAGCGCTACCACCCAGGTGATTCCTTAGCACCCACATGGACATAATTACAAGTTGACTACGGGTGACAGATATGTGGTAGCACCCAGTCCTCATGGCTGAGAACATGAGAATATTAATTTTTGATTTTTAAATTTTTACTCAGGGTGTGTTTCAAATATAGTAAAGTATAGAAAGCAGTAGGACAGACATGTATCTTCTAAGTGAATTATAAATTATACTATTTTGCAATTATTTGATTCAGATATCTTTTTAGTTATTATTTTGTTTCAAAATTTACAGTAAAATACTTTCTCATTGTACAACTCTGAGCTGTAATATGTGCATAGATTTGTATAGCCACCAGTAGAAAAAACAGCTTAACCACCTCCCAAAACTCCCTTGTGCTGTCCCTGTGGTCAGACCGTCCCCCGTCCCCCCTGCCCACCGCATTGCCTCACTATTACAGATCTGTTCTGTCCTGATATTTTTGCCTTTTCCAGAATGTCACGTATCTGGAATCCTAGAATAGGTGACCTTTGGAGACTGACTTCTTTCACATTATGTAATACATGCTATGTATATTAATTAGTATGACATTTTTCTTTCATTGCTGAGTATATTTCGTTGTGTGAACTTACCATTACCATACCTTTTACTTGTTGAAAGACATTTGATTTGGTTAAAGTATTTAGCAATTACAAATAATGCTGTGATAAATATTTGCATACAGGTTTTTGTATGAACAAGAATTTTCATTTCTCTAGAAAAATCCTCTGGAATTGCTGGATCATATCATAAGTGTGTATTTAATTTTGTAAGAACTACTAAGTTGATCTCTAGACTGTCTGAATAGTGCATTCCCAATGGCAGTGAGTAAGAGTACCGGTTGCTCCCCATTCTCACTAGCTGTTAGTAGATAAGTTTAAAGAATTATTTTAGTCATTCCAATAGGTAGGTAGAAGTATAGGTAATGGAGCCAGTCTAGGAGGTATGTAGGAGCCATTGCTAATTTTGAGCAGAAAAGTAAATGTCACAATTGGATCAGTATTTTAATTTTGAGCAGAAAAATAAATCACAATTGGATCAATATTTTAATAGGATGCTGTGCTAACGTAGACCGTAGGAAGGCAAGTTAGAAGGAGACCCACTAGAAGGCTATCGACATAGTATAGACCATGGAAATAGTGGTTTAAGCCAGGCCTGCAGTAGTAGAGGTAGTGAGAAGTTACGAGTTTCTTTGAAAACCAGTTGGATGTGGGGTAATAAAGGAAGAGAGAAGCCAAGGATGACTGCGAGGTTTTGGCGGCTGAGCAATTAGAAGAAATACAACTCACATTCACTAAAACATGACAGCAACGGTTTCTGGGGAAAGGTCAGGAACTCAGTCGCGGATACCTGAGTTTGAGATATTTAACTATTAGACATCCAAGTAGATATCAGATAGATGGCTGGATACATGTATCTAGAATTCATGTTTAGGCTGGAAATAGAAATTAGGAAGCTATCAATATTTGTGTTTACAGACAGGAGTCTGCATGCGATCTTCAAGAGAGTTAGTGTAGATGAAAAGAAAGAAGGTCCAGTGGAGGAGCTCTGAGGAAATCTGACGTTTAAGGAGGGAGATAAAAGGCAACCAGCTGATGGTCTCAATAACTAATGAGAAGGGGGCCTATGATATGGTAGTCTACTAAGCTCATCAGAGCACATTTGATTGCAACAGTTAAAACAACAGTTTGTTAAAAAAGAAAACATTCTGGAACAAATGTGAAACTGGACAGAATATTGCAACAACACACACAAACCAGAAGTGTTCTGGGAGAACCAGGATGTACATTCCCCCTATCTCTGGGATATGTCCTCCACATTGCTTTCAAACTCCCATTATTTGTGGCTGAACTCACTCTCTTGACTCCAGCTATCCTGGAACCTGATTTCCTTTCAGCAGTCACTTTCTGTCTTTGCACAGGATAGTACTATGACCCTTACTGCTCAAAAAGAAACCCCATAGACCGATCACCCCAACCTTCTTCCTTACCTCCCATCACATCCAATCTATCATCAACATTTCCCCTGCTCTTCTTCCTAAATAGCACATGAATCCATCCACTTCTATCTGTGTCCATTGCTACCGTCTCAGTCCACACACACTTGCATCACTCACCCGGACTTCTCTGTAATTTCACAAATTACCCCTCAGCACCACCCTTAATCCCCATGCACACCATTCTCCATGCTGTAACTGAGATGAGTTTTCAAAAATGCAAATTTAGTCTTATTTCCCTACTTCAACCCTGCCAGTGGCTTCTCGCTGTCCTTAAACTGAAGCCCACATTTCTTATCATAATCTGCAGTGAGCTGCTTGATCTAGCTGTTTCTCTCTTCATTTTAATCTCTCACCTAATCACTTCACCCGCATTTTCTACACTCGAGTCTTTCGATCCTTGTTGCGTGGATGTTTGTATGCCCCTGAAATTATTATGTCGAAACCTAATCCCCAATGTGGGGGAATTTGGAAATCGGAAATCTGGGGGTGACTAGATTATGGAGGTGGTGTTCCCAGGATGGAAAGAGCTCTCTCTTTAACATGTAAGGCTGCAGGGAGAAGGTGGCCGTCTGCACACCAGGAAGAGAGTGTTCACCAGACATTCAGTCTGCTGGCACTTGGACCTTTGTGCCACCCTCAAGAACTGTGAGAAATAAATGTTTCTTATTTAAGCAACCCAAACTAAGTTCCTAAGACAGGCTATATGTATATCCTTGCTTCTCTAGGCCAGTACTGCTTGAAACGCTTTCTCACTCAGTGACTTCTTTGCCACCTAACTCCTGCCCTTCCTTTAGGTCTCATTTAAGGCTCTCTAAAGGGTATTTCCCCATGCTGGCCCTCCCCATCTCCTTAGTTCAGGTTACATCTACTAGGTTTTTTAATGCTACCTACCCCCCTTTTTGTAACGCTCATCACACTTTGGTTAAAGAACGTTAAAGTGTGTGGCTGTGAATTCCACGAGGACAGGAACCATGTCTGTTGGTCAGTCTCCACTCCCTGGCTCATACTGTGCTCAATAAATGCTGAATGACTGAAAAGCTGTTGTTTAGTTTTAGTTTTCAAAGAGTTGGTTGAACTTGAACCGTCTTCAAATTTCCTGTCTCAAAAACTCAATCTCTAAAAAGCATCAAACTATGAAGTCCAGAGCTCTTGTCATCTGCCTTTTGGTGTCCACATGGTACCCACTTAGAGGAGATTGGGGTTTCCTGGAGGAACCCATGTTTCTTGCTGACTGCACGAGGACTGGTACTTTTGGTTTTACTCCAGCAAGATCTCATTCTTCTACCTTGGGATCTTCATTTCTATTTTTTTTTCCCTGGGATCTGGGATCAGAGTAGTAGGGGCTTTGGTGATAAAATGTCTAATGCATACTTTTGCCTTTAGGCAAGAATCTATCTGAACTAATTCAGATTAAAGATTCTTAAATTGTGTGTTGAACGGGAAGATATTTTCTCACGTTCCCCCAGCAGAGGAGATCCATTTTCATGCATACGTGTCCCAAGAGTAGATTTCCTAAGATTTGATCTCAATTTTTAAGTTTCATTTTGACCCAAATGCACCTTGTCTTGTCCCCAGCAAAAGGGAAAATAGTTGGCTCCTTTCCTCTGTCCAAAGACTCTTCCTACACATGTGAAGTGTTCAAAGATGAACCTTCCCAGCTTTTTAGAGGGTGAAGTCAGAAAAGCTCCTCTGGGAATAAGTTCCCTTCCTGAAGATGGGTTTCTACGGAGAAGTCAACCTCTGTTCGATTAAAAATGCATCATGCTTGGAGAATTTGAAGTCTTTCCATTTTAAAAAAATGCTTAAAAAACCCAACAGCAATATAAATCCTGGAAGACTAAGAAGTGTTGTTTTCATGGAAAAATTACTTATTACAGAAACAAATTTATAGCTCTGTTACAACTGGTGGTAGACATAGATGTTTCCTAAGGGCTCTGTGATTTAAGACTGCAATAATGGGTGAAATTCTGATGCTGTGGCAACTCTCTAGAGTGTGAGCTTTATGTCCAAAATTCTTTCTAATTCAGCTTCCAGAACTATTTCAATGAGTGGTACAGAGTTCTAACTGTAGGGGGGAGGAAGGAACAGGGAGAAAGGCATGTGGGGGCAGGAAGGAGCAGGATTTGAAGCCAGATCTGTAACTATCTCCTTTCGTTTGTCTGGCCTCTTGTCTTTCCTCTTTCAAGTGCAATCAACTTCAACAGGCCCCAGACATCCTGAACACAAGGTGGGGCCTAAACAAAACATTTTCTGTGTCTAGGAAGCTACCAAAATAGTTTCTGCAAGTCATATAAAGAGCATTCAGTGAAACACAAAGTAAACAGGCACATGATGAAAGGCTGACGACGGCTGTGCTGATGAAAATGTCAGAAAGAAAGGAACACGCTCGTCCCAATCAAGATTCAGCTTCAAAGGCTGGTCTCCTTTATATAAATCAGCCAGTGGCTTGCCTGGTACTGGGACTTCCCCCAAACCCCTGCGGATGCAGCAGCCTGCTGGAGTTGGTCTTCCACTTAACCTCTCCGGGCTTCAGCTTCTTTGTCAATAAAATGAGGGGACTGGACCAGTGCACCTCTTAACACTCATGCTCTGGGATTCTCATGTATAGGTAGACTCTACCTAAAAAAGCGAAGATGAGAATAAAAACGCACAGAATGGATCCATTAGGAGGTGAATTTCAGCTTTGGCTTCTGAATTCTAGTGATCGGCTAGTTCTTTTTTACTCATATCTAAACCATATGATTTAGAAATTTCCGGTGCTGCTTAACTTGCCTACCATATTGCCTCTGTCCTTTAGAGAAGGGTGTAGACTGAAGTGATATATGAAAAAAGGCCTTTACCTTCTTCCTGCATGACACTGGCACCTGTTATGAGATAATACTCTGGGTTTGGACCACTGGCAGCAACTGTAGCCATGGCCCCAACTCTAATAGGAATCCACTGCTAAGTGTTAGATTTGTGTTAATGCTACTAGGGAAGCTGGATAGTTTAGACAGCTTCTATACAGAAAAGAGTACATTCTCTGTAACTAGCAAGTACTTTTTGCATATTTGAGTATACCTGTGTGCACACATATAGGCACACATGCACTCCCATGCATAGATAATGGATGAGCAGACTTGCCTGCTTAGGCCCATCAGATGCCATTGGAGATGGGTGAGCTGGCCACTGAGATGTGAAATGGGAGTGAAGATGTGATGGGAATGCCAAGGGTGAAATATAAATGGGGATGTGTGGCCTCTGGCTCTGACACTAGTCTTCTCGGCTTGTGGAGTCCAGGGACGTTGCCTGGGCAGGCAGGGGGTCCAGCTTTACTCCATCGTCCTTTCTGATCCTCATTCTGTTGTGAATCATCATTTGGCTTGAGACACCGCGAAGACTTTACAAAATCCTTTATGATGCCATCAAATCCAGGACATGAGGGGTTTATATGCAGGCAAATCACAGGTGCTCAACTGAGCTGGAATCCAACCTCGCCCAGTTAGATTCATAAACTACGCTTCTCAGAGTGAACAGGCTCCACAGTCCTTTTTAGACTGGATATGCTATATCATGCTAAATTTCAACAGCTTAAAATAGCAAGCCACATTTCCTGCTCACACTATGTGTCCACTGGGGACTTGCAAACAGACATCTCACTGTAGCCACCTGGGATTTATCACATGAAGCTAAAACAAACACAGACTTCCATGGTTCCAAATCCAGCAAATGAGAACATGGTGAGTTATGCACTTACCGTTAAAACTGCTGCCTGGAGATAACACCTATCACTCCCATTTATGTATCTTTGTCTAAAGCGTGTTGTATGGACAAGCCTAATACTAAGCAATCATACTCTTCCCCCAAGTTTGAGCAAGTGTTGGTCAACAATGGCCCCTTTTCACCCTGTCTGAATGGCCAGGCTCATTTTTCATCCTCCCTTCCCCCCACCTCTCTGTTCAGGAACTTCTCTAACCTCCGAGGTGGTTGTTCTCTTTTCAAGACCCTACATCTTGAATCTCTTCAACTTTTTGATATCTGGCATAGTGACGGTGTCCAGATTCTGCAAGAGTCCAGAAATATCTTAGCATGTATCCTCACTAAAAATTTGCCATATCCTTTGATGAACTATTCCCAATTGGAACCATATTGGAAAGTCTGATAATCTTAGAGTTTATTTTACTGACACTATTTTGGTGGATACAACAATGCTGGATTGTTCTTACCAAAGAGGAGCTCGTTGTACAACATGAGGATAAATTCCTCTGAGGGGTATGTCACCAGTGTTCCTAATTGGCTGTGTGACCTTGGAAAGACACTGGAGACCTCAGGTAATGTTTTTCCATGAGTGGAATAAGGAATAGCTCTATTCCAACATTCTTCTAGGTTTACAATTTTACAATTCTATTTTTTGTGTTTATAGTTTCCCAGAAAATGCATTAATCACTAGGCTGAACACCTGAAACTAATATAATGTTGAATGTCAAATGCAATTGAAAAAATTAAAATTAAAAAAGATGATAGACAAATGAAAACAAGTGACAAAAGAAAGCTTTCATAGACAAATGAAAACTTTCAATAACGAATGAAAGTACATTAACTTCTAACATGGGTGGGCGATAGTGACAACTTTACATTGTTGGGGATGCAAAGTTGAAGCTCATTAGTGAGCATGCTCTATGGAAATCGTGTAGAACTGCATTGTACAGGTATGGGAGCATCTGGTTCCAGATGTTTGAGTGGAAAGGTCAGGGAAAGTGAAAACAATGATGTGGTCCACACCCACAAGGCAGCTAATGAGTTACTTGTGTACACAGCTGAGGAGAAATACGCCCACCAGAATTCTTCTGTGTTTGACACAGGTCAGATGATCTTTGTGGACTCCTATGGTTAGGACAGAGAGGCAGTGACCAAAGTAATTTGATTATAGCATCTTGCTAGTTATATGGCTTAACTTATATTTATTCTTCTTCCTTTTTCCTTTGCCATTTCAGACATAACAAAGCCAGGGACTATACGTGGACTGTTTCTTTTGATCCCCCTCTAAGACCGCTGATTTTCTTCCCAGGACTTCAGTCTTGGTATACCTCTAAGTAACAAAAAAGTGAATTGGAAATCACTTTGGAATCCACCTGTGGGCCCTCCAAACAAGTAAACAAACTCAGTTGGCTTTCTAACTTTTGTTCATGTATCTACTCATTCAACAAGCAGTCACTGAGCACCTCCTGTGTACCAGGCTCTGTGTTGGGCACTGGAGACCCAAACACCAATCAGGCACAGGAGGACCAGCCATTTCCCTGGAGGCTCCCATAATATTGCCGGGCTATATCAACGAAGAATACATCGCCAGTGCTGTAGTATATTGGAGTCAGAGATTTCTTGGGTGAGTCAAGAAAACCGCCAGAGACATATTTGAGTAAGATCTTAAAGTGAGTGAACTTTTTCTAGGCAGAGAGATTCAAGATTCCGGCAGAGGAAACAGCTTGGGCAAAGGAACCAAAGTGAGTAGACATCACTGTTTCAGGAACATTTGCTGCCAACACATCTCTGATATATGGATCATCTGTTTCCCCCAAATGTTTCCTTTCAATTTTCCTCCACATCTAAAGGTAACCTGGAGAAAAGTGTAGTAAAAATTCAAGTCAGAGAAGGGGGAGGCTTGAGTGCTGTGTGACAGTGTCCAGCCTTGGTGCTGTCCAGGACAGAACAGTAGCCAGCCCCAGGGGAGCTCTGGTACAGAGCCGGGTAGCCAGTGGACAGGAGCCCAGGCCTTCTCACCGTCAGGCTGTCAGGGCCCTGAATTCCTATGCTGCCACCAACTCTCTCTGTGACTTCAGGTATGACTTAACTTCTCTAAGCCTCATGTTCTCCACTAATGGGAATAGTAGTAGTTTCTCATCGGAGTTGTGAGGAGTGACTGAATTAATACATGTGAATCTGTTAAAATAGTTCCTGGCATACGTATTAAGCACTTTCATTAACAGATTGTTTTTTGCTGTTATAATGACTATTTTAACAGCTTCCAAATTGTATTTCACTGTAATTATTGAGTAGTAGATTCATTATCTTACATTGATTTCTCCTATAGCCCTAAACACTCCAATTTGGAAAGGAAGCGGGAGATTAGAGGCAGCTTTAATCAATTTTCTATTGACTAATTTACGTTGAGTATTTTCTATGAGCAGGACTATGTGAGCTACCAAAATAGTATATTTTGAGGGGAAAAAGCTCTGGGAATCAAATTTTCACCTTGAATTTGCCAAAAAGAAGCAGAGTGTTTCATGTGACCTTCAGTTTCAATGTGGTTTTCAGAGGATAATAACAATGATAAATTGCTACAGTGGAGATTTGTTTTCTGTATACTTTGTGTTCTCCCTTCTTTCTTCCGGTGTAGACTTTGCCTGTCTTTTGCAAATTATTCCTCCCTCCAATCTTGTGATTATGTTGATGCTATGGGATTATACATGTTGACCTAGAAAGAGAATATCCACATTCCACCTCAGAGCAAGCCAAAGGAAGCAGCAGAGAATGCAGGCAATGCACAAAAGTAAGAAAGAAAAAAACAAAAACAAAAACAAAACACACACAAACATAGATGGACAGAGAGGTCATTGAACATTGGAGGCATCCAACCCCGTATTCTAGTTCCTAAACTCACCAAATCTGCCCTGAATCCTTCCCTTGGGTCTACGAGTGAACTAAACGTCCACTTCTACTTACACTGCAACAAGCAGGGCTTCTGTCATTTGCAACCAAAGGAGCTCGATATCCCCATTTGCCTTGCAGAATTATTATATGGGTCAAAAAGACAAGTACGCAGAGTTTTTCAAAAACTTAAAGCATAACAGATACTAACTGTAATAAAAAGAACTGTGAAATATAGTTTCTTTCCTTAAAAGAGGAATAAGGTGTTCCATGCTGCCGACATTAATTATCTAAGAACAGAGAGCGAGTTGCATGATCTATGTAATCGGACTTCATGTGAAGGGAATGCTGTGAATTGACAAGAAGTATTCGAGCTGGGCCTGAAGGGTAAACGCAGTGCTCCTTCAAGTAAGGAAAGGGGTTTTAGGCATGGAGGACGCTGTGGGCTAACGCACCCATGTTGGATATTCAGTTACCAAGTATGGGGATATTCATGACGCATGGGTCACGCGTCATGGAAGTCAAGGCTCACAGAGATCTTGGAATCTGCTCCATCTACTTTTATAAGCCATTTAAGTCATCAAATGCCAAAAAGTCTTCAATATTTAAGCAGACAAAGAAAGAGAGAGAGAGGGAGGGAGAGAGAGGAGCATAGCCTACATTCCCGTGGGTCCTCTCTTGTCATCCAAGACCTTTCTTCTCTCTGGTTAGCATTTTAAGATCTCTCTGGTGTTTGAATTAAGTTGGCATTACCTGCAGGCATCATCTGCATGATTTTTATTCCCCTCTCTTTGGGAACGAGCAGCAGTGGCCAACTCAGAGGAAAGTTATTCCCCCTGCAGGTCCCCTCTCGATCATCCAGCTGTTATTACTTTTCCCTGCCCTGTGGTCACTGTCCTTCAGTTCCATCTCTCACCACACTTGTGGCTAAGCCTCAGGGCTATAAATGGAAACTATTCTCCCGGAGATGCTTGGTACTATTATTATTAAGTAGAGGCAGACTTCCAAGGTTTCTAGGGTCCAGGACAACAAACACATTGTTTTCTCCATTGTTTCTTAAAGTGCCATGCTTAGAAATCGCTCCGAGTTAATTTATCATTTGACCGTGGGATCTTAGCAGCACAGGTTTCCTTCCCCCGGGTCAAGGGAGCTCAGACTAGAATTGTTGTCAAGGTCACTCATCATAAGGCATCACAAATGGAAAGCTTAGTTTCCCGATCTACAAGATTGGATTTTAACACCAAATTTACAGGCCTATCGTAAGAATTAACCAAAATAATTGATGTGGAGCACTACATGAAGCACTACAATAATGATAATAAAAGCAATACAGAAGTAGCAAGACAAGGTGTAATTCTTCTTTGTGACATGTGCTCCCGGGCCTGTCTCCTAGTTCTGCCCTTCCTCTGTCACCCTCTGGATTTTTCCCAATACTTGGGCTCCTGCGAATTCTAGTACCTGACAGGTACCCGAGGCTGGAGTTTCCTAATTGGCTGGTTGTTGGCACTTTTCACTTCATATTCCCGCTGGACAGATGCTACAGGCGATTAGTACTGCACAGATGATGGAGATCAGTGTAGTTGGTGGCTCAGAGCAGCTGTGCATGAGACTGCCCACCTGCAGAGATGTGTAAACAGGGACCTGCATGGCAACGGACTTCAGTGAGAGCCACGCCAGGTGGAAGGTTTCAGCTTTGGACAGGCTGAATCAAACGGGGCTTGTCTGATAATAAAGAGATGAAGGAGAGGGTGCGAGTCTGGTTCATTCAAGAAGGGCCCAGGTAATGAATGCCACCTGCAGCTCACGTCTGTGCTTTATAATCCATCATTTTCTCTTTGTCTTTGAAAATCTCTCCCGAGGAGAGGCCCTTTGGCAAGGGGGAAGCAAGGCGTGCCTCTCATCTCCTCCTCTATCCTCATCCCAATTGAAAGCAAATAACTCAAAGCCAGTTGACTTCCTAGCAAATCCAATTTGTATCAAACACCATTCTCAGTCAATTTCATAAACAAATTCTTCCAGGAAAGCTGAAATTATTTCTTGGAGACAGTTTGGGGTATGGCTTTTGGACAGAGAGTGTTGAGATTACTTCCTTAGAGAGCACGAGCTTGAGAAAGATCCCAAGAGGTCAGACCTTCCCTCTCTTTTTGAAGGTGAGGATGCCGAAGTCAGAATGGGCAGCGACCTGACCAGGGTCTCACTTCCAAGGGTCTGCCTTCCTAAGTGTCACGAAGGCAGAGAGAGGAGTACGAAAGACCCACTGCATCCGGGAAAGAATTGAGTGATAGAGGCAGAATTGGCCAGCTGGACCTGACGTTGTCAAAAACCAGGCTTGGTGCATGGGAGTGAATAATGCCAGGGTGAGACATATTGCTTAGAGAAAGAGAGAGACAAAGGAGTAAAGACCAAACTGGGACTTGGAGCAAACAAGTCAAAACCAAGAGTCAATGCTGGTTGGGGACAAAGTGACAGGAGAACAGCTGAGAATGATTTAGGGTCAGCATGGTGAAAAGCAAGCTGTTTTCAAATTAATAAAAATAAAAATGAGTAGTATAAAGTAAACACAATAGCTGGATTCATTACTGACTCCCCTTTGTTGGGCAGGCCCCCACAATCTAGCCTGCTCTGTTTTTCCCTTATTTTCCCTTCGCCCACACAAATGCAACCCGAAGCTCATACCCATTCCTGGTATTTGTTGTCTCTAGGGTTTTCCCCAGGCTCTTCTCTCTGCCTGAAATGCTGTTTTCCCTCCTGACATACTTGTCAGGTCCAAGCAAATTCTATGTATCCTTCTAACGACTCCCATCACCATTTCCAATGAAGTGTTTTCCCCCCACACCAAGCAATTTTCAGACACCATCTGGGTGTCCTACAATTTAACCTCTATCTAGAGCCAATTTCTGGAGCCAACTTCTGGAGCCAGGTCCCAAAGGTTAAGGGCTCAGTCCTAAATGACTGCTCTCCCCACCCCCACATTACGAGCCACTCCAGGTTGTCACCTGAGCTTCTGACTCATCAATTGAGAGTTGCAAGGACCCCTTCTCAGGTTTGATTAATTTGCTGGAGCAGATCAAAGAAACATTCACTTACTAGATCACCAGTGTATTAGGAAAAGATGCAACACAGGAACAGCCAGATGGCAGAGATGGAGAGGCCAAGGTCGTAGGAAGCCGCGAGGAGCTTCCACGCCCTCTCCAGACACGCCACTCTCCCTTCACCTCCACGTGCTTACCAATCTGGAAGCTCCCCCAACTCTATTCTTTTGTTTTTTTTTTTTTTTATGGAGGCTTCATTACATAGGCACAGTTGATGAAATCATTGGCTATTGGTGATTGTACTCAATCTTCAGCCCTCTCCCCTTCCTGGAGGTGGGTGGGGAAATGAAAGTTCCAACCCTCCAATCACACTGCCGTTCCCCTGGCAACCAGCTTAGGCTATTAACTCATTAACATAGCAAGAGACACATTTACTGCTCTCACCACCAGAAGTTCCAAGGGTTTAGGAGTTCTGTGCCAGACACGGGTCTAAGAACAAATACACATTTATTATAAATTACAATATCACTTTCGAAGACCAGTTCTGTCCACACTGCTTGCATGAAGCCTAATATGCGTTTGGGCTGCAAGTGCTCTTTCTCTCCTGGTTGACCTCTAGTGGCACCGATGCCTGTACCTGCTGTACAGAGCGAGCATGTGCCCACACTGCAGCTTCATCTCCTCCCTCACTCTGGAGCTAATCAGCAAGCCATCGTCTATCCCACACAAGCTTCACCTGTGTGCCTCGCCCATAGCAGGTGCTATCAATGTTGGGAATGTCCAAACCTATGGGGAATTTTTATGTTTATTTGAGTCAAACCAGTGATAACTGCTGGGAAGCAAAATCCCAACAGATTGAGAAAATGCTCCAGAGATGGCAGTTTTGCACCTTACTTTATACATGACAACCAAGGGAAGAGGCGTAAGAGGGTTACATGGAATTCACTGATGATACATTAGGGAGGCAGGAGAAAGCAAAGCAGGGAAATCTTTGGGACTGGATAAAAAGTAAAAGGAATAGACACATGCTTCTTTCACATTGGTGGGTATGGGATAGTCAACAGTTAGCATAATAACAATAACAATGAGAGGTTTTGTGGTTTCTGCTGGGGTGCAGCGATTGTGCCCTAAGGGGTCTGGAAAAAGGCAATCACCCTGATATTCCAAAGGTACATTATCCTCGATGCAAAAATACAACAGACAGGGTCAGGCCAGGTAGACATTGATCTCTGCCAGGGAAGGTCAGAGATCTCTACCTAGGACAGGACCACCCACTGTGACTCACTTTTAGTTAGAAAGTTTTAACTTCAGGCTACCCTATGTGGTTACTGTAGGTCCCCTGAACTTGTCCGGTTTACTGTGTGACCCCTTTTTTTCATCCACAGTGCTCAGAAATTTCATGCCAAAGGAGTGGTCGCCTGGAGAGTACACGTGACACTGGGAGATCGCGCACTAGGCCTGCGCCGGGTGCTTACGAAGGGTGTTCTGTGCCCTAGAAAGGAGAACTGTTGAGAAATTGAGAGCATTCGGAGGAGAGCCACAGAGATCATAAATAAGTTTTAAACTAGGCTAAAGAAAGTCAATTTAATGGGAAATAAAACTTGGGACCTTTCCAGAGAAAGAGGCACTTTCACTGATGTCCCTCCAGGCCCATAAAAAGCCTCCACCAGAGAATTGACAGCAGCTGCTTTTCATCCCTGATCAAGACAGATCAGTAGAAAATTAACCTAAACAGAAGCATCATTGAGATCACAAACAGGGAAAATATTTCTGAGAGAAGGTGATTACACTTTCAGATGAGTTATCAGAGAGGTTTGTAGACTTTAGGTCTCCAGAAGGCCATTAAAAACCAGATTCTTGTGTGTCAAGGCCAGTTTATTAGAGGCTCCCCCTGGAATGAATGCCATGGAAGGAACTTGACAATCTTCTCTCACACCTCCATTGCTGGCCAGGTGTCAGCCTCACTCACGGGGCCCAGCGGCAAGTTCCAGGCTGCTTCCAGCAGGTGGCGGCCACGTGCAGTGAAAGCCCATAGGTCTAGCTGGCCAGAGAGGTTTGAAAAAGCGAGTCTCCAAGGTTTTGAAGTGCACAGGGACCCATGCAAGGTGTGCAAATGTGTAATAAGCACGCCCCCTTGGGAAGCCCAGGAAGCCCCCTCCACAGGGCCTCTCACTTTCTCCACTCCCTCCCCATCAGGGCTCTTGGGTGTAAAGTGCACTAGG
>PVKM010020835.1:0-23072 GCA_004027735.1 Carollia perspicillata
GCCAGGTAGCTCAGTTGGTTAGAGTGTCATTCTGATGTGCCAAGGTTGTGGGTTTGATTCCTGGCCAGGGCATATATAAGAAACAACCAATGAATGCATAAGTAATTGGAACAACAAATCCATGTTTCTCTCCCTCTCCTCCCCTCCTCTTTCTCTCTAAAATCAATCAATAAAAATTAAAACATATAAATAAAAGCTAGTTGTACAATTTTAAAAGTTCCATATGGAGCACAGTAAGCTCTTAAGAGGAGAGGTGTTATATCAATTCGGTAATGGGTAAGGATTTGATGATCCACATGAAATTTGTCAGCAGTGTTCCTGTCAGCAGGAATAAAATAAACAGGCTCAAAATAACTGACCCAAAGGGATCATTACCAATCACATTATAAATATGTAGGACTCAAGTCAGCAATAATTACATCATCCTCTATAATATCCTTAACTCCATGCCTGCTCTATTCCTTTTTATTAAATCAGCTCCCGTTGAGAAAGAGACACATACACTTTGATTATCAGTGTGTGTGCTCTATATTCAATATCTGTTTCCAGTGCAAACGTTGTATAGCAATTCACACTAGTGAAAAGAACATCCATCTTCTCTTCTTTCTGATGGAAGACGAGTTTTATTATGCCTCATGTTTTCACTGAAAGTCAAGACTACTATTTAGATGCCTTGTGCCTCCAAATCTTGTGCCCTTTTCCTTCCCTGTTTGCACATTAAATTCCCCAAGCTGGACAAAAATGTAAGTTAGAGCGTTTTATTCACCTGTGTCAGAACTGAGTTATTCTAACAAGAAAAGTGCCTGAAAAGATGCCATTTCATTAAGAAACTAAAAGATCCCTAAAAAGGGAGGAGGTCCACAGTACTGGATGATCAAAGTGGTTTCTGGATGGCTGCAGCCATGCGCAGCTGAGGCGCACGGAAGCAAGGCCAGTGGGATTCAGCCTTGAAGCGGGATCGCCAGTACATGCAGAAGCTGATGAAAGATGACAGGAAAACAGTAAACAGTCCCAAAATACACCAACATTCAACATGGGAGCCGACCACAAATTGGGAAATTGTCTGGCATATGGAAGCCGCGACGATGCAAAAGAATTAGAAGTGATATTTCAGAGCTTCAGATAGGTAATCAATGGCCAGGATATTTACAAGACCCCAAAAGACAGGACACAGGAGACAGGAAACCGAACACAAGGACCTTTAAAATGGGGGCCACACTTTGAAATTGTCAAAAAAGCTTTTTTACCCTGCATAGAAAAGTTGAAACAAATTCTCAGACATGGTTAAGGTTAGGGACTCAGGTAGCAACTGCAAGTAGAATCATGAAAATGAAGCAAAACAAAACAAAAAGAAACCCTCACAGTTACAAGTGCTTTTTACCTGCCAATCGGAGTTGCAACTGCTTTACATTTGTAGCATGTCTACTGAACAAGCTTGACTGCTGGGACACAATCAGAATGCAGCTCTATTTTTCATTCCCTCTCTCGACAAAACGTACTCAATTGGGAAATTTCTTCCTTGCTTCGGGAAGAAAGCTTGGGTCGCCCTATGAGTTTTCTGTCACTAGCAATATAAAGCCCTGCCATCTCTCTACATTATAAATACAGACTCAGTTTAGTAAATTTAAAAATCCTCTTTTCTATGTAATAATCAAATTTCCCCACTTGCAAAGGGAGAAAGATGGTACCAAAATATACGGAATAGAGAAATTCCTTACATGAATATAAGTTTCCCAAAACAATGTCCTGTTGTCTGAACTTACTAGGTTCCCACACCTGACCCTTCCTTCATTGGGCTACTGGTTACTATTTCAAATGCTCCAGTCTCAGGCAAATGGACTCTGAGATTACTTTCTCTCTCTTTAGCTCCTAGAAATTTCATGGTCCATATTCATCTTCTGCCATCTTAAGACAAATGGTCTTCCAAGCAATTCCTTTGGACACATCTCTCAAAATACATCTAGTCCACATCTGATCCATAGAAAACATTCATGCATCTATTTCTGGAACAAGTATTAGGAGCACAGGATGCAGGACAAAGCCAAGGAGTTCAATTTGACTTAACTGTGTCAGCCAGGTTCACCAGATTTCTAGGGTAACAATAAGACATCAGACTACTGTATCAAGCCAAGTGAGATTACATGCATTGATCTCTCAATACCATGACTGAAGCCCTCCCCGCGAACCTGAAATATCCACATGCTTATACTTTGGCATGGGGGTAAAGGACATATAAAGGGCTGCATTTACTCTCTTGAAGAAAATTCTGCTCACAAATATCTCAATCTCCAATAACCTGACTCATACACACGATATGCCATCATCGAACTTACTTTGAAATTTCTACAGAATGCTTTATCTTATACAATCACTTTAGTATCTCTTTTCTCCCTTAGTGCTTAAGCTGAGATTTCCATTATGATGTCCTGTTCTTCCTTAATTAAGCCTTCATGCATACCTTGTCCTATGGGTACTTTTACTTCCACTTTGAGAGATCAGGAAACTAAGGTTAAGTAACTTGACCAGGTCATGAAGTTAGTAAGTAGTAGGGTTACAGTTCATACTCAAACAGTCTGTCTCCAAAGCATATGCTCTTATACACCACAGTGTTTTGTCTCCCAGTTCCAAATGAAACACAAAATTGGCACATGAAAGTAACAGAGTCTTCCCTGATGTCATTTTGGAGGTTGGGGGCCCATGCTACATCGCTCTTAGTTTTGGTCCAAAGAACTGGACATTTTAAGAAGGAATTGGTTGACACCCCAAGGACAGGCCCTTGCATACTTCTATTAGCTAGTAGATTGCAGAAATTAAAATGAACTCTAGAGTGCTAAACTTAGGTTTAGTTGTACTAGAAGTTCCCCCTACTCCATAGCCTTGACTTTTTTTTTAAACCTCTGAAACTGTTAATTTATTCTTTCTTGTGTTTTTCTGCTTTTTGTAAGTAAAATTCTTCAACTGGCTTTTCACCTAGCATTTCTCTGTTTAGATTCCTCTTAGTTAAAACTTTACTGATAGGCTAAATGAATAACCTAGTACTGACCCCAGAAGAACCAATAGAGAATCATGAGTAATCAGCTTATCTTTCGTTACCAGCCCTAGAAATTTAAAGCGGGTTAGTAAATATCCAGGTCTTGGCTGATTTAGATTATTAAATTTCGTGATTGTGAAATCAGTAGAAACCAGAACTAGTTTAAAATGGAAAAAGCATGTTCGTTAAGAGTATATACTTGAATATGAATGTCACACAATAAAATTAATTGGAATCAGGATTATAGGAGAGGAAGAAACTTTCTTCTATTGATCAGTGTTCCTTAGGCTGGTTTAATAATTAAATCTATGAGATAGATTAGCAAAAGAAAATAAGCAAAATAATTACACATGTATTTATTGGAACCTCACAGAACAGGTTTCCATATAGATAGGTCAGAAAGATTACCTCTGATAATCCCTTATAATGGGCAAGGACCCTAATTTAAATCCTTCTAGGTAGTTAAGATGAGCAGAAGTTTCTCTTGAACCTGCATGGTATTGCTTACCTTTAGCTCAAAAATAATCCAAAAACCACAAAAGCATGTCTTCAGGTGAATTGTTCTGAACCCCACAGAATACATGATAGATATCTTGGAATATACTTTATTGAAATATTGCTGTGGCATTAAATCTTTTTTGGAATTTCAATTACAATTTTTATACTTTAAAAAATATTTTAGTCTTTTATATTGATGCTAACAAAGAAAATGTTAAATATTCTATATAGCATTTAGGAAAATAGACCTATTTCCAAAATTTTAGCTTTTACAAATTATACATTACCAAATAAAAATTATTTTGTACATTCTATTCCCAAACTATTAATATTATAAAGTCATCAAAATTTGTTTAAGGCTTTTAAAAAATCATGCAGGTAATGATGATTTTATTTCTATACCACAAAACACTTCAAGTATCTCATGAATAACAAATCAATTCTATTTTGTGTTGTTGTGATAAATACATTTTATCACACTCAGTTGACTATTGCTAAATGTATAATTATTATAATAATTTGCTCTTACTCTGTATTTCCATTATAAAAAAATATAAGTTTTTTTAAAAAGTTAATGTACTAATGTTCATTAGTGTGTATTCATAGATTGAAAAGACAAGGAAGGGGAGAGAGAGAGAGAGAAAGAAAGAAAGAGAGAAAGAAAGAAAGGAAGAAAGAAAGAAAGAAAGAAAGAAAGAAAGAAAGAAAGAAAGAAAGAAAGAAAGAAAAGAAAAGAAAATAGAGAGGGATTAGAGAAGGAAATAAGGAGGGAAGGAGAAAAAATAGAGGAAGAGGAGGAAAAAGAAAAAATATTTTAGCTATATTTTGGATTTATCTTTGTGATCAAAGTGCCTTAACATTTCCTTCAGCTTGGCTGAACTTTAGACAGGTTTTTTCCTACTATAGGCCCCTGATTCCCCTTTCTTAGAACATTTACTTTAGAAAATTTGCAATTATAGATTCTTTCTTTGCCCCTTTGAGATATAAATATTCTACAAGCTAGAAATGTCTTTTTCAAGGACCTGAGAGTCATCCCTTTGAAATATAATCAGGGAAGAAGACCCCTCTCCCAGTTTCTGTGAGAGGGTAGCAATCTAACTTTAATAAGTGACAATTAGCCAATACAGATAGCTTATTCACATTCCCCAACTTTCCCCCACATTTAAAACTCCTAGCATTTATAAATCCTTCCATCTTTTGATTCAGAGGAATTGAGTTTAATCTCTCTCCTCTATTGCAATGGTCTTTAATAAAGTCTTCCCTGACTATTTAACTGATCTGACGCAATTTTTCTTTTTCATTTGCCATTAGTCTAACTTTGTTTAGCATATCTTTAATGAAGACTCTAACAAGTGAGTGTCAGGACCCATTTATTCACCCTGTATCTATGGTTCCTTAGATCAATGAATAACTTACTGAAAAGGTAGTTTGATTGGCTCAGAGGATGGGGATATGCGTGGTGGTGTCCCTCAGAGGTAAGCCTGACTTTGAAAGGGAAAATGGCATAGCTAATTGAGAGCCCCATTCAAAGTTAAAACACTTCATACAATAGTCTCCTAAACTTGCTGAATTCATCAATCTCCACAGCATTCTTTTCCCTTAATAAGGAGAACAAAACAGATAAGAGTAGACATTTCCTGCTTCTGTCCTGAACTTTGCTTCTCTTAGGTATCTTGGGGTTGTGATACTATCCTTACCTTTCAGGACTCAACTTCAGCTTTTGCTTTGGAAGAAACCAGATCATGAAGGAGGGAGGTACTCACCAGAGACAGAAAATTATTTGGGACAACAGAAGGAACAAAAGGAAATTGTACGCAAAGGTAAGCCATTTAAAGCTCATACAACCCAAAGGAAGGAATGTAAACCCCTACTTTTTATACCAAGAGAGGTTGCAAAATTATTTTTGGATTGTTTTCAGTTTATTCTCTAACTTTACAGAAATGTCATTCCTTTGATATGACCTTTTCCTTAATTCAAACTGGCCTTGTCCAGTCTGATGGCATCGTGACTCACTTGCCTCCTTTCAACTAGATCCCTTCCATCTTTGCATCACTGCATGTCCACTCCCTTAATCATGAAGCCCTTAGGACATCAGGTTCTAGTAAAAAAAAAAAAAAAAGTCTTAAGAAAAAGCCTCAGTTCTGTTGATCAAGGGAACAGAGTTTCAGTCAAACTAAAGATAACAGGTTGAGTTCAGTTGTGTGTTCAGCCCCAGGCCCATGGAAACAGAATGACCCTACCAACTACATCCTCAATAAACCAGATGAAACCATGCCATGGCTGACGGACAGCAGGACCTGACGCAGTGATCAACTACTCCCTACCTGGCCTGAAACAATCAGTAGAGCCAAACCCCCAACTCCATTAGTCGCCTTGACTAGTGATTTTCCCCATATATAATCTATCCACTAGGAGCCACTGGGGAGCCAGGTTTTGAACACTAGCTCACCTGTGTCTCCAGGCTTGGTGCCATTTCCTTAAATAAACACTTACTTTCTTAGCTGCAAACTCCTGCATGCATTTTATTGTGCTCTGATGTGCACAGGCAAATTAACCCCTTTTAGTTCCGTAGCAATTTTAATTATGTTTGAATACTGTACTCTTTTAAGAATAAGAACTACTTCTTGGCAAAGGTATACAGTAGGTACTTAATGAAATGCCATTTAATTGAATTTAAATAAATTGTCATGTTTACTAAAGCTATACACATGGGGCTGATTAGTGCTTTTTATGACTGTGTCATAGACGTGTTTTGTGCTTGGCCAGGGTACTGAACACAGAGAACCACTTGTTTTCTCCAAGTTGATGATTTCATAGCAGTAATCACAGAGATAGAGAAAATCCTTTTACTTGACTAGACATCAATGACTACCACATGGAAAGTAAGATGGACTACTAGCTTTATCAGACCATCCCAGGTCACAATCAGACTCCCATTGCTCTATTGCTGCATATTTCAAAGTTTTAACAGGCAGTATTGGAAAAGCAAGTTCTTCATTTGTGTGCAAATGACCTTCAAAATGCGCTCTCACGTGTCTGTCACAGTGAGCTCCTTCGGCTCAGGTTAAAGATCCCCTTCCCTCTTAAGCTCAAATAGACACTGTAACGAATTTTCTATGACTAGGTTTCAGTAATAACAGCCCTAGAATCTATTTTAATAGACATTTTTCTATACATACTTTGTCTGAAAAGTACAACTGGAAGTCTGTTTAGAGAAAGGCTTTTTGGAGATAAAAACAGCTCTGGCTTAGATTAATTACCCTTGGTTCCTGTAAATCTGTATTCTGTTGACCAGGACTCTTATTTGAAATGCCTGTACCTTCCTCCCATTTGTTTTTTTTTTTTTTTAAGATTTTTAATTATTTCTTTTTAAAGGGGAAGGAAAGGAGAGATGGAGAGAAATATCAATGTATGGTTGCCTCTTGTGCATCCCCTGCTCGGAGCTGGCCTGCCACCCAGGCGTGTGCCCCGACTGGGAATCAAACCTCAGTTGTTTAGTTCGCAGGCCCCCACTCAATCCACTGAACTACACCAGCCAGGACTTCCTCCCATTTGTTATATGTTAAATTGATCCTATTGGTGTTAATATTAACAGATTAAAAGTCAGCCATCTTAATTGCAGTTCAACCCAAGATTAGCAATTAACATTTACCTCTTAAATTTGAAGCCGGAGAACTTCAGAAGTTAGTCTTTTTCTAACTAAAATTAAGGAGGTTTAAAAATACCTTTCAACTGAGGAACGTAGAGAGGATGTAATTTCATAATAACACTTGAAATACACATTTCTATTGAAAGTAGAATGTCCTATGGCCCTTATATTGGCGCAACTTTTCTAGTAGCAAAGAGATGTCGATATGAAAAGAACAGTGAACTGCAGAAGTAGTAACTTTTAAGACCACATTTGAGCAATTTTAGATGGAACTTGGGAATACTAACTAGTTGTTATTGACAAAAAAGTAACCAGTCTGACATCAACAAGTATAGGAGAAAGAGTTCTGAGGAACCAGTGTTGAGGAAACATAATTAAAAGCAAAATAATCTCTCAATCCAAAAATCCTTTCCACAAAGGTAGGAAAAGAAAACACTTTATTAGTGAATAAGCATTAAACCAGAATAGGATGTACATCACAGGAAATATCCTACAAGATTGCCAAGATGGATAGAAATCTTACTCTTTTGTACAGCCTTGCCGATATGACCAAACACACATATGTTTTCAAGATCGACAATAACTAGTACCAAGTCAAAGGACTTGACAGCACCATTTGTCACACAGAGTTCATCTGTGCTCATTGGCTTTATTCAGAGGAAATCCAAACTTCTCATATCCTTATGGCAGGAGGTAGTTTTGCTACTTGGAGCAATGCGCCCACCAAAGGTATGTGGCTTCTGCCCTCCCACAGAAACTGGGAGACAAGGACGCTATGTCCCTTGATGTTTACATTTCAAAGATATGTCTCCTAGGTCCTTGAAAAAGACATGCCTGGGTCTTAAAGCTGAAAAACAATCTATGGAATTTTCTAAAAGAATTACAACATATACATTTTTAAGAGAGGACATGGTACTTACAAAGTTTTTTAAAAGCAAGGTCTCCAAGAAAAAGAAAAGGGAAATCTCTTCCCTTATATTCAACAATCATATTTGAAAAAAACATATTTGCATTTGTCCATACACAATAAGCATGTCTTTCAAGCAGACAACAGTTGCAAAGGAGACTGTGAAGAGACACCCCGACACCTGCCGAAGATCACAGCAGGGGCCTGGCCTTCCTCAGCCTGGGCTGCTTGACCCCCACAGACAGCCCAAAGGAGCTAAGATTGAGTTCCCTCCCTGTTGTTGCCTCTCAGTGTAAGATAGTGCCTGATGTTGCCTCAAGTCAGGATAAACCTGACTCATCTTCCCAAACTATTCACGTGACTAGAAGATTTGATTAAAGAATTTAAATTTTGACTTCTTTTGTCCCCATACATGTGCAAAAAAAATCCTGATTACACCATGCAGAATGTTATGGGAATTTTGTTCATATGAGGTCAACAATCTCAAGACTTTTTTTCATTTGCAATCACTTATTTATTTATTTATTTATTTATTTATTTATTTATTTATTTATTCGTTTATTCATTTATTTTTAAATATTTTTAATTTTTATTTTTTTATTGTTGACACTACTACAGATGTCCCACTTTCCCCCCTTACCCCTCCACCCCCTGGCCTTTCACCACATTATTGTCTGTGTCCATGGGCTTTGCATATATGCATCTATGTCCTGTGGTTAATCTCTTCCAGGCCCCCCACACCCCTCTTCTCTGAGATCTGTCAGTCTGTTCCACGTATCCATGCCTCTGGTTTTATTTTGTTCATCATTTTATTCTGTTCATTATATTCCACATATGAGTGAGATTGTATGGTATTTGCCTTTCTCTGACTGGCTTATTTTGTTTAGTATAATGTTCTCCAGGTCCATCTGAGTTGTCACAAAGGGTAAGAGTTCCTCCTTTTTTACAGCCACATGGTATTCCATTGTGTAAATCGATCACAACTTTCTTTTTTATCACAACTTTTTTATCCATTTATCTACTGATAGGCACTTGGGCTCTTTCCAGATCTTGGTTATTGCAAATAACGCTGCTATGAACATAGAGGTGCATATGTTCTTTCTGATTAGTGTTTTGGGATTTTTAGGATATATTCCCAGAAGTGGGATTGTTAGGTCAAAAGTAGATCCATTTTTAATTTTTGGAGGACACTTTGTACAGTTTTCCACGGTGGCTGCACCAGTCTGCATTCCCACCACTCAGCACAACGTGTGCTGAGACCTTTTCAGCCCGTGCATCCTCTGTGCAAGCACTCCCCACCTGTGCCAGGAGCGCTGGTTTGCTGTTCCCTGGGGGCATGGAAATCTATCAAGCACTGGTCGCAGCTTCAGTTTTGCCACCTCTGGCACTTTCTGACCCTTTTTGGCAGTCCTTCCCCTTCTGCCCAGTGATCTGGCCAGATCCCTCCTGTAACATTCCCGGTGTTAAGTTACGTAAGTTCTTTGTATATTTTGGAAATTAACCCCTCATCAGATATATCATTAGCAAAAATGTTCTCCCATACAGTGGATTCCCTTTTCGTTTTGTTGATGGTTTCTTTTGCCAGGCAGAAGCTTTTTAGTTTGATGCACTCCCATGTGTTTATTTTTCCCTTTATTTCCCTTGCCTCACGATTTCTTTATAGTTGGTTAAAATATGGTCCCTTTGGCCATTCTGTTTGTTTATTCTAAACAAAACCTTCATGGCCGAAAGCTTTTGTGGAAGAAAGTGTTTATTGAGCCATATGGTAGCCAGAAAAAGGACCAGGTCTTGGGACATGTGGTGTGAACCATCATCAGCAGGACTTGTTAGAGAAGATGAGTATGTCTGTCATCCTGGAGCTGAGAGGGCTCCTTGATACAACGGATTTGAGAAAGAAAGATGTAAGTTGTTTTGAAAGAATTTACATTGGCTATAGATAAGGAGTGCCCGAGAAGGTGAAGTGAGGGCAATTCTAGGATAGGTGCATAATCTGAATGGAAAAAATACTTCCTGCTTCTGGACTGGTTGTAGACAATAGTTTAAAAATTTCATGCAAAAGCAGGGTGTGTCTGCTGGTCGGCTATTGTTTTAGAGAGCTACCTGAACTTTGATCCCAGTTTTAACATGCATCCAGTGATGTGAGCAGTCCTGTGTCGGTTTCTGCCTGTGGCTCTGTTAACTGATTAGCCTCTTACCCCTTACTCCCAATCTCTTGCTTGATGTAATTTAATTTAGGACATCTCAGATTTTTTCTCTTGTCAGTTTATAAAAAGTCCATCTATGAAGACATTATGTGAAATATTTGGCTATGAAATAATCAGCAGTATTGTGCTGGCAAGAGAAGTGAGCTTTTGCTGGTGTAGCTTTGTATTTTAGGGGCTGAAAGTGGGGATGAGGTAACACATGGAAGTGTGTACAGCAGGAACCAATTGCTGGCGGGCAGCCTGCACTAACACCGTCATTCTCACAACTCAGCCAGTACTCTCAGTGGTGCTTACAAAGCTTGTAAGTGAAAGTTGGGTTACTTTGGAAGTTTAAAATCCTTTAAAATCATTTATCATTTTTATCAATCATCATTTCTTAAGTAGAAAGCACTTTGCCTCAAGGCTAAAACAGTGACTAAAAACAAAAGGCCAAGATAGATTCTGGTTTAAAATGTTTATTCCTCTCCCAGCTGTTTACTTGGGCACAGTGATAGGGTGAATGTCCTAAAATGTTCTTTTAGCTTTAGGTGCGGTTGAAAGATTGGTACTCCTGAAGAGTTCCTCTGTACTCCATGAGGGTAAGAAGTGAGTTTCTCTTGGAAAACTGAGGAGAAAGCTGCTTGGTGGCTGGCTTAATGGTGTTAGCTCTTCAGTGCGAACACAGGTCAGGCTTAAGAAGTGATAGTCAGGAGCTGGACCATCTTCCTCAGCTGTTCTATCTTCTCTATTTCTATTGTGGGTTTTTACTCTTCTCAATTTTCTTGAAGGAGCTTCCTAACCTCATTCTTGGTACTGTGACTCCTCAGCTTCCCCATGGGTTTTGCGACCTGGTATTTTAGGTCATTGGGAAGGGGGTGGTAAAGGGGATTTTGTCCGCTCATTGGTAATACATGCATTTTTATTCAACGTTCCAATTTCTCCCCCCCAGTATAAATTTCTTATTAATTTTCACACACATATGTTAATCCATACTCAACAATGACATTTCTATCATATTGTAAATGTTGTGTAAGACAAGAGGGATATGTGATGCGTTGAGAAGCTCTCTGTAATGGACTGAGTGTTCGTGTCCTCCCAAGTCCGTGTATTGAGGCGCTAGCCTCACCTGTGTCCGTGCAGGAGATGGGACTGCCAAGACAGTAATCAAGAGTGACTAATGCCATAAGTCACTAATGCCTGCTCCGACAGAATTACAAAAGAGACACCAGAGAGCTCGCTGCTCTCTCCTGCTCTCCCTCACCAAGGAAAGGCCGTGTGAGCACGCAGAGAGAAGTCAGCAATCCTAGGGCACAGTTCTCACCAAGAACTCTCCAGGCTGGCACCCTGATCTCAGGATTCTGGCCTCCAGAACTGTGAGAATAGAGTTCTGTTGCTGAAGCCATCTGGTCTGAGGTATTCTGTTATGACAGCCGAGCTGACTGATGTTCTCTCCCTAAATGTTTGTACTTCTAACAAACATATTACGATAGACATTAAACTGGAAAGTTTAATCTGTTATCTGTCTGCTTAACCTGAGGATGCTGATGAGGAAAGGTTTCCTGGTGGAATTTTCCTGATGCAATTTAAAAAATACTCATAGTAAAATACCCACCATATTTTGAATCCTATATTAATAAGTAGAATATAAATTTCATCATATATTAAATACATTACTATGAAATGTATTTATGAAATAGACTGCAAAGCTGACATGAAACTCTAAGAGAAATGGAACTTCAAGTAACTGCAGGTTATTGAACGAGGCTGATATGCATTTATGCCTCTAGGCTCTACTGAGACTATGTATTTATATTCTATTTCAGTTAGAGAACAGGTTTGAGAAAATTGCCATATATATTTGTTCTTACAATCTTATCAGTTTGACGCATATAGATTACACTTTAAATTAGCTATTTATTAAACTGTATAAGACTTATCTCATAGTCCAACCTCCTGATCTTTGTCCAGTCTTTTCACTTGATCGTTGTCCAGTCTTCATCAAGGTAGGTTAAAGACAAACGTTTTGGTAATTCTTGAAGACACGTAATTAAACTTGATGGGCCCAGCTGACAAATTCAATCGCCATCCTAGTGCACAGGATAAGTAGACCCCTTAAGGAGAGAGAATGCTGTCAGTAAGGTGCCTGCCTGAGGCATGTTTATTCTTGGCTCTGCTGCTCTGTAGCTCAGTGACTCAGTCCCTGGTTTGCACCACCTGGAGAATTTTTAAAAATACTGACACATGGAAATAACATTGTATCAATTAAACCAGAATCTCCGAGGAGGGGACCTAGTCCCAGGGTTTGTTTTTTTTTTTTAATTTCTGGATAACCCTAAAGTGTCGTCAGGATGAGATCAGGTGCCTTCCGGGGACTTCTTTGAAGTCCTAGAAATGCGTGAATACACTTTATATGTATTCTTCCAAAAAAAGTCCAATTTCTCCATCAAGCTCCTGAAGTATGTGATAGTAAATTACGTTAGCCTTTACAGCCAAGGGGCTGGGCATGATTCACAGAATTCAGGGGCATTTTAACACTTTACTAATTTAGCAACACATAAAAGTGAATCTCCAAATCAACAGAGATGAAAAAATATGTACCAACTCTGACTGATCATTCCACAGAGCAAAGAATTTATACATCAATATTTTCAAGGAGACAAAAATCTAATAGGAACTGAAATGATGAATCTGATGCTTCAAAGGAGACTAGAAATTCTATTTTAAGGAAAATGGATTATAATAATACATAGAAACATTCCAGCATTTGAAGAGACTTAATTTCAATTAACTGGGGGAAAATAACATTAAGGAAAGCTAAGAAACAAGGTGGATGTAATATTTTGACTAATATCTGAAACATAACACATTTTATGAGGGTTGTATTTATACAGTAAGCATTTGTCGGTGTAAGGCAGCAAGCTGAGATCGCTAGGGCTCGAATTACCATAAAGCAGTGTTCACAAACCTTCTGTCCATAAGAAATCATCTGGAACTCTTGTTAAAATGCAGATTTTAATGAAGTCTGGGAGTGAGGCCTGAGAGTCTGCATTTCTAATAAGCTCCCAGGGGATGTGGGAACTACTTTCCAAGAACAACATTTTGAGTAGCAAGGCAGACTATTTCTCTTCCAGCTTCTCGCTGATGGACTTATGGAGGTTATAGTCACATTTAAAATTCAAAGTGCATTATGTGGATTTCACTCTTCCAGAGCAGATAACATTTGGTACCTTTTACAGCTTTGTGCAATGCCAGGTGCCTCCATACCACACTGAGGCTCTGAATACTGACTGCTGGCCCTAGCTGGTGCTGCGGCCCGGCTGCAACACTGTCCTGTAAACAGAAAGGTTGCCAGTGCCGGTTTGCTTCTTGGTCAGGGCACATACCTGGGCTGTGGGTTTGATCCCGGTCCTCTGGGTATATGTGGGAGGCAACCAGCCTCACACTCTCTCTCTCTCCACCCCTTCCTTTCTCTCCAAAAGCAATAAAAAAAAATGTCCTCTGGTGAGGATAGAAACATAATAAGAATAATTAATAATAAATGTTTCACTGCTTTAAAAAAAGAGAAGTTTTAAAAAAGACCCAAACTGAATATAATTTTGACAGAGATATCAGTGCCATCACCGAAGATAAGTTTTGGATGAAAATAGGAAAATACATAATTATCTTTTCTGAAACGTGAAAGACAGAGGTCACTTGCCATTAATACTGACATGGGCCACGGGCCTGCTGGAGCCAGTTCTTCCTGCTGAGGAGCGCCAGCTCTCTGCATCTCTTCCCAACTCCAAGAAGCATCGTGTAGAGTGATGTCAACTTGGTAACTTAAGGGCATCAGCAAATGCTTCGCGTCAGAGCTTTCTCTGCCCACCCCCTATCCCATCACCACCCAGAGTGAGTTTGCCAGCATATCATGGCACAGGGCTCCTGGTTTACCACGTAATCCTGGAAGAAAAGAAAATATGAACCTAATGTGAAACACAGTGAGAAATACAATGGCCCCAGGATCATCACAGTTTAAAAAGCACAGGAAGCTAAAGAAGACTATCTTCTTATCTGAATGGTGAAAATAAATATTGGAGAACAAATGACAGTGTGGGACAAAGGGAAACACAAAAATAACGTGTGCATCCAAGTCTGACTTGTATATAATGACTGCATTACGTTAAATGTGTGTTAATGGTTTCTTTGTACCAGTGGTTCACAAACATTTCATCTCAGGACTCCTCGACAGTCTTAAAAATCACTGAATACCCCAAAGAGCATTTAATATGTGATAAGATCAGTTGATGTTTATGGTATTTGAAATTAGAATAGAGATTGTTTTTAGCTCTTTATTTATTAAGCAGCATAAAAATAACTAATAAATCACATGTTCACATTTGAACATATTATTTACAAACAATAACTCTATATTCCAAAACAAACAAATGTAACAGAAAGAACTGGATTCTGTTTGCAAATCTAATGTCTTCCTTCGTAGAAATAGCTGGATCCCCCAATTTGCTTGGCATCCATTCTGTTGCTACATATTGTTTTGGTTGAAGTATACGAAGGAAATCTGGCCGTGCACAGATAAATAGTTGGAAGAAGTATTTTAGTAAGCTTTTCCATAACTGCACATATTTTTCTTTCATTATTCACCAAAATACGGCAGGTGATAGTTTCAGATCCCACCTTGAAACTATTCTATAAAAAAACATATCAATGACCTTTTTGTACTGTTACCTTAAAATCTTCGGTCTGTCTTAAAGGTGAAATGGATCTTTTACTCATTGCAGTGGTCATTTGGAAAATATCATTTCACTGACTTAGGCAGAGCTTCCAAATATTGAAGCTCAATATGCAATATTTTTAAAAAATCACATTCATTAATATCACTCCTGATCTCATTAGAACAGTAAGAATTGGAAAGCGAACTCATGGTAACACATACATGTTTTTGAGAAATTCTAATTTTCACTTTAGAGCTCAAATACATTCATTGGGAAACATATTGTGTTATTTTTTCTGAAGTGATAGTCTCACTTCATTCATTTTTCAGAAAATGTCAGCCTTAAGTCTCAATATCATAGTTTGTCAGTTTTTCTTTCTGCAAAAGATGAAATTCTATTAAAAAATAAGTTAGTTCAGTTCACAGCACAGTGTTTTCTCTCAAGACAAACTGGGAACTTTGGTGTGCAGCAGAAATGCATAGAAGACCACTCCCTGCCCTCATTTACCATACAAAATGTTAAAAAGACATGTACTCCCGGGTCGGTATTTAGCACAGTTAATAGTATTTATTGCTTTATCAAGGCTTTTCCTAAGTAAAACTGGCTTTGTTATATTTTATTTTTAGTGCAAGTGCACGGTAGTGAAAAGCACGAGGACTGCTAGTACAGTTCGGTGCTGCTGCCTTGGTCTACGCTAAAGGGCCCGCAGGTGTCTCCACTGCTGTTTTGCACCCATGGTGGAAGCATCACCACAGTAGAAAGGTGCACACAGCATCTTCATATTATTGCGGAAATCTGTGGACCTCATATGCCACCTGAAACAGTCTCGGGGCCCTCCAGAATCCACTGTAGCTGTACAGTATTGCATTAAGCCAGGATTTTGTGTCATAGTATCATCATAATAATATTCCATTGTATATGTTTACACTTTTGTTATAGCATTTTGTAGTTTACAAAGGGTCTTCATGCATATTATCTTGCTTTAATTACAATGTGATGATATAAAGTTCCTAGCCAATTGTTCTAGCAAATGATGCCAATACTGCAAAAAACTGAAATAAAATGTCCAGAAGTACAGAGAGGATACAGATGAAGTAGTTCTCTGCTGTCAGAAACAAAGACTCCAAGACATCAGTGATATTGTTCCTTGCATATCTCCAGTAGCTTTAGGAAGATGCCTTTTGAATCTTCCATTGTCTTTTCCCCAGTGATTTAATAGAACACTCCTTGCTGTAGCCTCAGCCCATGATACCATGTTCTGTCCTTATCAACTAACAGAATAATTACTATTTAATTTTACAATGTACCTTTATATACCTGAGAGTTATGCCTTTCTTAAATGTTATTTTCTCTGTATCATCAGAGTCAGCGCTCCTAAACTCTACTCAGTTTTTCAGAACTCTGTGAGCTTTGCAAATTCCCTGTGATTGTTGTAGAGAATGCATACATATGTTCCCCTCATTAATCTGTATATTCTGAGTTTCCAGTTAGAAATTCTCTTTGGAACAGGTCAAAGTGCCATGTAAATGTTAAGTACTTTGGTGGGAGGGCCTAAAGTAAATTCATCATATTGCACTGCGGAAAATTTTAAGTTCTTAATAGCATAAAATTCAGACTAAAATAGTATCTTTGATTTTTCAGTTGTTTTATTGTGCATATATATAATTACATATGTATAATTATGAGTACATGTACATATGTGTGAAACTTAATTAAAAAATAACATAAATTATGTGTAAATAATATATGAAGGTATATACCCATGGATAATTAAATACTTACATAATGTATCAATTAATGCAGCACCTATGTGTATGAAAGGTTGTTAGTGTTACCTACTGGAATTTCCAAGCATTTTTGTGTCACAAATAACTAATTAGCTAAGCTTAATTTTGTATCTTTCTTACCTTTTCCTAAGGAGTATTTTTTTGGCTCATGATTACTTGAAACTTCTTAAGTCCTTATATACTGATACTCATGTTTGATTTATGAGGATGTGGCAGTTATTATTTTCCCCTTCTTTGTTATCAGGGATTCTAATTTCCTTCAAGGTAGCAATATCACAGTTTAAAATTTTTATTCCCCAGTCTCCTCTGCAGCTAGAAGTAGCCATATGACATGAATATGGGGATTTCTGCAAAATTGGACTGCTGATACGGTCATGCCTCCTTTTTGTTGTGTCATTCTCTTTCTTCCTACCTGATACACAGATGCTTTAACTGAAGGGCTCACAATTACCTTGAAGTTGAAGGAAAACCACAAGAACACAGTGGTTGTGGTCTCAGCATTCTATGGGCTCTGACTTATTCTTTCAGTTCTTATGTGATTCAATCATTACACCATATATATTTTTTACTTTTTTGTTACATGCTGCCAGATACATTTCCTAAAGGTCACAGAAGGTGTTATTAATTTACGTATACAGATAAGGAAATTGGGACCAATTTGTTTTATAGCTACCTAATTGGTACAGGGCAAATCTCAAGTGGGAGAAATTTTTTAAGAGGAAAAATCAGTCCAGTATACTTAGAAATCACAAAATGCTCATTTAATACATATGTGAGATAGGAAATTTGTTAACCTTAAATTTGGTCTGTTTATGAAATAAAACTATAATTTCCACAACTTTCCTGCTTTCCTTTCCCTTGCTTTTTTAAAAAAAAGTAGAATTACAGACCAGAGACCCCTAACACAGATAGATAGCAAATGAAAAATACCTAGTGGTCATAGATGGGCCCTACTATGACAGGTCATGTATGAGCCCATCAGTATTTCTGACTACTCTTCTCAGACCATGTGGCCTTCTTCAAACTCACCATAAACTTTCGTGATGTTGAGAATTTTCTTATGCAGTTCTTTTTTACTTTCCAAAAGCCTATTATCCATTGTCATAACTTATTTAAGCATCCTTTCCTTGGGGAAAGCCATTACAGTTTTCCCTCAGTTTTTATACCTCTCTTATAAGAGCTATATCCATATATTTATTTTATGTATTAGTCGTGTAAGTATTAACTTTGGGCCTCTTTGGTGTCTAATTAAACTCTTTGTCATTATTTCATATCATCAATGTTAACACATACCTAACACTGGAAGATGTATAAATGTTTATTATGTTTTCATGGAAGAAAGAACAGAATCAAGGACTGAAAATAATATTGCTTTCACACTCTTGCATTTGCTAATCAGTACTTCTAAACTGTAGGTCGTGAAGTCAATTTAATGGGTGTTGATTAGCACTTTGTAAAATGAAATAGAAATCAATTCAAAAGAACTAAGTAGAATAGAAATATCAGAGTATATCATAATGCTTTATCAATGATATATTCATTCATTTCTCCATCCAAAAATAATTATTGACTACCTATTATGTGCCCAGATGAGCTTATGTATGCATGTCTATACCAGATCGGGTCATGTAAAATGTACTTTATTGCATTTATTTCAAATATCTGAGCTCTCTCGCTGAAAAACCACTCCTTATGGGAGAATTGTATTCCCTGCCCCATAGACAATGGATTGGCCTTAAGACTTGATATGGTCAATTAAATAGGAGGGGAAATTTTGTGTGGTTTCCAAGCAGAAAATTTGAAAACCCTCTGATCTTTTCCCTCTGCTATAAATTTGATAATATCTCGATAAAAACTGACCATCACCCTGGGCGTATGAGTGAAAATGCCACAAAGCAAAATCACAATCAACTCCCAATGAACACATAGTAGGAGCAAGATACAAAACTTAAAAAAGAAAAATACACACTCGAGAGTGGCTACCACAGCCTCACTTGACCTAAACTAAATATTATCTGCTGGGCAGATACTGAACAAGCACTCCTTGATTTGATGAGAAAATTGCATGTGTGTAAGTGCTGAAAGAAAAAATTAGGAATCTTACTCCCGGGGCACGTATGGAACAAAGGATCCCAGGCAAAGCAATCCCAGTTACAGAGAACAGGGTACATATCAAGACAGATGTGTGAGGGTGTGACAAATAGTCACAAGGGAATTGTCCTCACCAATGTTGACTATGAATACGTACAAATGGAGTGAAAATATAAAAATTCTGAAATCAGCATCTGTTTCCACATAAAAATTCAAAATAAAGTTATTTATATGAACATCTTTACAGACTTTGACTAACCTTTCAGCACAATGATTATTACGTCAATAGAAATATGTCACAGTAACTTCAATGTTTTACTAGATTATCACAATAAATACTGAGCCCATGTTTTCATAATTTCCAGCCTGCACTGCCTGTTCTTATTTATGATTACAGCATAAGAAAAAATTAGAAGGAATAACTGTCGGACCTGAATACTTCCTCTCTATATACAAAACCTATATTTTTTTCTTCTTTGTAACTAGTAATATATGTCTTCTTAAGAGGTTTACTGGGTCAACGTTTTCAAACTAACATGCCGTCTCTAAATTTGGCCTGATATAAGAATTCAGTTAATAAAATTTAAAGCAGCCTCATTTTCATAGTCTTTTTAAATACAACTATGTATTAGAAATCTGGCAGAGGCTTCTGTCAAATTGAACTATTGAACTCCAGGCAGTAAAAGTCCCTCCCCAGGCAAGAGATTTAAATCATTTTCAAAGTTAATTTCCTGCTCCCAGATGGAGAACAAATCTAATCGGGTTTACTTCATTCTTCGGATGAACAGGAAAATGTCACTTGCATACTCGAAAAGTAGAAAAAGAAAATCTCAGGGCATGAGTCTCTAATCCACATCACAGCAAACAAAGAAGGTGGTTCTGAAATTGAAATTGAATATATTGGGTCATTTTGAATCTGAAAGCAGATCTGAATTTAATCTAGACAAATCTCCAAGCTTACTTCCAACCTAGTTCTGTGCAGAGATTGTGCCTGTTTATACTAGGTATACATACATATTAACTTCAAATCATTTCCCTCAGAGGAGGGAAAAACAGTTTCCAGTCCTAAAAAGCAATCCAACTAAACTTCCTAAGCTCCATCTGAGAAATGAGGCTAGAACCTTTCAAAGCCCTATATATGGTAGGGAAATTTTGTTCTTTATTGGCTGAGACATAAAAATAAGATAAGATGATGCATATTTGAATCACAGAATAATAGGACTATGGAAGAGACAAAATAAGTATGCCTGGTCTTAATTTAAGAACTGCTGGATTCTATTTAAATATTCGTTGCTATGTACCTGTTAGAAAAGATTCGCATCTGCTGTCAGTCAGATGTTGATTACTTACACCTCTCAGTTGTGGTTTTTCTTGGTACAATAGCACCCTCAGCAAAGAAGCAGCTGTATCACGAGATCCTCATGAAACAAGTCAACACTGGCTGGGCTGCTCTCAGTCCCCCCTACCACGTATGGCTTTGCGCGACTTCTCATGAAAAGCAAAGCAGCATGTTGCGATCTAAAATGGCTGACATTTTCCTAAGTAACCTATTTAGCTCTATCTCTGTTTGAAGGACAAATTACCCCTGAAGTCAATAATACAAAGAAATCTTTTCTGAAGAGATTCCAGTGGAGTTGATAATATTAAAGTTCATCTTTTCTTATGAAATTAAAGCAGAAAAACAGTTATGCTTCAAATTGATGGTAGAGAAAAGACCTTTGGAGTTAAAAGGATGATTTTATTTACGCTTTGTTTTACATTACTTTTTTGATGTATTTTAATGATTATGCTATTACAGTTGCCCCATTTCTCCCCCTTCATTCCCCTCCACCCTGCACACCCCCTCCTGCCCACATTTCCCCCTTTAGTTCATGTCCATGTGTCATAAGTTCTTTAGCTTCTACATTTCCCATACTATTCTTGTCCTCGCCCTGTCTATTTTCTACCTACCAACTCTGCTACTTATTCTCTGTACCTTTTCCCCTCTCTCCTCCTCCCACTCCCCTGTTGCTAACCCTCCATGTGATCTCCATTTCTGTGGTTCTGTTCCTGTTCTAGTTGTTTGCTTAGTTTGCTTTTGTTTTAGTTGTGGTTGTTAATAACTATGAGTTTGCTGTCTTTTTACTGTTCATATTTTTTATCTTCTTTTTCTTAGATAAATCCCTTTAACATTTCATATAACAAGAACTTGGTGATGATGAAATCCTTGAACTTGACTTTAGCTGAGAAGCACTTTATCTGCCCTTCCATTCTAAATGAAAGCTTTCTGGATAGAACAATCTTGGATGTAGGTCCTTGCCTTTCATGACTTGGAATATTTCTTTCCAGCCCCTTCTTGCCTGCAAGGTCTCTTTTGAGAATTCAGCTGACAGTCTGATGGGCACTCCTTTGTAGGTGACTGTCCCCTTATCTCTTGCTGCTTCTAGAATTCTCTCCTTCATTTTAATCTTGGCTAATGTAATTATGATGTACCTTGGTGTGTTCTTCCTTGGGTCCAACTTCTTTGGGACTCTCTGAGCTTCCTGGACTTCCTGGGAGTCTATTTCCTTCACCGGATTGGGGAAGTTCTCCTTTATTATTTGTTCAAATAACTTTTCCATTTGTTGCTCTTCCTCTTGCCCTTATGGTACCCTGATAATTCGGATGTTGGAATGTTTAAAGATGTCCTGGAGATTCCTAAGCCTCTCCTCATT
Source organism: Carollia perspicillata (assembly GCA_004027735.1). Lineage (NCBI taxonomy): Eukaryota > Metazoa > Chordata > Mammalia > Chiroptera > Phyllostomidae > Carollia > Carollia perspicillata. Next base: position 21,549 of record PVKM010020835.1, read on the forward strand.
TTTTTGAATTCTTGTTTCTTCATTCTTTTCTGTTTGGTTGTTGCTTTCTTCCTTCTGGTCCACTCCATTGATTTGAGTTCCAGTTTTCTTCCCATCACTATTGGTTCCCTGTGCATTTTTCTTCATTTCATTCAGTGTAGCCTTCATTTTTTCATCTAATTTGCGGCCAAAATCAACCAATTCTGTGAGCATCCTGATCACCTGTGCTTTGAACTGTGCATCTGATAGGTTGGCTATCTCTTGGTCACTTAGATGTATTGGCTCTGGGGCTTTGATTTGTTCTTCCATTTGAACCAAATTTTTTTTTGTATTGTGGTGCCTGTTATGTGGTGCGGGGTGGAGCCTTAGGTGTTCACCAGGGCGGGGAAACCCACATCATTGGGTTGTAAAGCTGTATGTGGGGGAGAGGTCTGAGAGGGAACAATGGTGCTTGCTCTGCTCTGGTATTTCAGTCCTTTCTTCTGCTTCCCACAAACAAATTTGGCCCTTGTGGTGCTGGTTCCCAGGTGAGTGTGTTTGTGTACATTCTAGGACCCTGTGGGTCTCTCCAAGGACCTCTCCTGTGAAGCTGGAAGTCTCTCCTGGCACCTCAAGCCCCACAAGTGTTTTCAATCAGTGTTTTTAGGCTTTATTTCCCAGTGCTGGGGCCCTGGTTTGTGCAGTCTGTCTCAATCTCCATTTTTACCTGGTTTATCTGCGTGCGAATGTGTGTCCATGGTCAGCCAGTGGCCTTGCACACCTTACATGGTCTGCCCGTTGCCACCGCATGCCCGGGGTCTGCCAGCCACCGCCTGTGAGCCAAGGACCACCAACCACCACTTTTTCCTGCCTCGACCCCTCTGCCAGCTACCCCTCTTACTGGTCTGGATGAATGGTTGGCGGACTTCCGTACAGTTCAATTTTCTGTCAGATCTGGTTGTTTTTTTTGTTCCTAAATTTTTGTTGTCCTTAATTTTTGTTGTGTGAGGAGGCATAGTATGTCTACCTATGCCTCCATCTTGGCTGGAAGTCTACCCTTTGTTTTAAATGTCAGTTCAAGTTGTAGGATTCAAATTTATTACTTAAATTAAGTCTGTTTGTTTTCATTCATTGTTTAATCCATAGCGTGTCCGCATAAGTGAAAACAGTCTTTGTCTAATGAGCAGAATACTCAAAATCAATAACATAAAAATTGATAGATTAACAAAAAGTACAGGTAGGATCTATTCAGTCTTCTGAAACATACATGTTGCTCAATCCAAACAAGGTCAATTTTAAGACTTGACCATAAGCTGTGAATCATCACACATACTTCTGCTGGAGCAAAAATACCAAAGCAGAGAAAGGGAGAAGTAACTCAGCGTTCTTGAGAACCTAATTCTGTGCCAGGTAGGAGGTGAAGCACTTTTTGCCTGAAAAATCTCACATAGTCCTTTTTGCAATCTCTGATACACAGAATTCCAAGAGACTGGCTCCAGGGTCATGAGATAATGAACAGTGCATGGCACCCAGCGCCTTACTAAAAAGCAGTCACACTTTATATGG
>PVKM010020836.1:6981-23172 GCA_004027735.1 Carollia perspicillata
CAGTCAACATCCATTCTCCATTCTTATTATTCTTTCTTTTGGGAAATCATCTTTTTCCCCCATTATGTGGAGTTTGAGTGTGGTCACAAAGCTAGGCACTCTCTCTCCTATTTCTCTTTCACTGGATGTCATTAGGCCTTGAACTAAATTTAACCAATAAAATTCCCTTTCCCTGGTCAGAACGTTGCAAAGGCAGAAGATATGGTGCAGTTTCATTTCCTTTTGTGGCAGCTGTAGAGAGAGCAGTCTTGTTCCAAACCTGGTTCAGTAGTTACCTCTCAAACCCCATGAGCTCCCCCACTTCTGTTCATAAAATTCCCTTCTGCTGTCATCACTGAAGAACGCTAAAGCAATATAGAATCATAAAGTAGTAATGTTACCCTTCCCCCAAAATAAGTTTTGAGGTGAGAAAGAGGAAAACGATCTAAGGAAAATGCTGCTTAGAACAAATGAAGTATAAACAAAAGACTCCAGGTAAAGACTCTACTTGAGTCAATTAGTTGTTTCAAATCATGGCATTGATCTCTGGTAACTGAAAGCAGAGTCTGAAAGCCTTTTAGAAACGTACAGAGATACAGAGAATTCAGCTTGGCCTGCTCCTGCTACCTTTCCATTATTTTCTCAATCTAGCTTTACCCCCAGGGCCTTGCCTTCAAGCCAAATAGAAGCCAGTGTTATGGCATCTCAGAAGTGGGAATGGGTAACTCGGCCAATAGTCATGATTCTGATATTAAAATCAGGTATGCCCTGAATCATCTACAAGACCTGGAACTTTGGGATCATTATATTTGCCTAGGACAACTAGCTAAATAAATAAGTAAATAAACAAAGTGACAGCCAGCTGTGTCTGAAACATACCAGAGTTAACAGCATAAAAAGAACAAAAATATTTTTTTAAGTTAAAGCAGTGTAGTAATTGCATTGGCTATAGTCTCATTAAAGTAGCAATTATGTTAGTTTCTATTTGATCCTGGAAGGAATTACATGGTTTTATATTAAAAAAAAAACCCATGTTTTAGAATGAAAACTTCTTTCAAGCACCTTGACATTTTGAAATACTTGGATACTGAGTATTGTGATGAAATATCATACAGATAATTGTGATAAAGAAAAGAAAGCATTGCTAAGCGAAGAAAAATATTATCAGGGAGAATGCTGTCCTCTTATAGGTTATATTAAATAATAAATGTAAAAGGTGTAAGGAAACACCCTAAGAACTGCGTGTTTTTCTAATGATGCCATACGAGGTTTAGCCAGTCTTTGACATTCTCTTTGCTCTCTGATTTCCAAATTCTCAGAAAGCATTCCCCAAATATCCAGGATGTTGTCAATGCTGTTCTCTCTACATGCGCTCAAGCAATGAGGCAGTGACCTTCCTTTCCCCTGGCAAGGATCTCAGCCATAATCTATTCTGAAGGACTTCCTTCTCATGTCCCTTTTCCCTTTGGAAATCCAGTTGCCAAAAATGGTTAGTCTCTTGGCCTTAAACCAGACTGCTGTCAGCAGGCATTTTAAAGTTTGAGATCTGAGAGCTTCATGGAACATAAGCATTTTCTCTGGTTGGACTTTATCTGCATATGAAGCCAAAGGAGGTGTAGACTGAACTGTGATTAGATGCAAGTTGATTTTTTTAAAAAAGTTGACTAATGTGCAGTGTCTGATTATTTATAGGAGCGATTCTCATCTCTTAGCTGGGGCTTTTGAGATTTGCCGATCTTTTTTTTTTCCTTCTTCTTTTCCTGTATGTAGCCTACAGCATCCTGACTGATAAGAAAGAGCTTATCTACTTATTATGGTTTATTATTCCATGTATATTTTGATGGTGTTCAATGCCAAATAAATAGCAGGAACAAGAACAAGAATCAAAACTACAATGGAGGGGAAGGTATTGTTTGTCCATGTCACTATTCTTTTACCTTAACCAAAACAATAAGAGGATGATGCCCTCTTACTCTTTCCATTTGGAAGACAAAATAGCTCTGAAGAGATTTTATGTTCAGGGGTCTTCGTACAGTTCTCCAGGGTTGCCTTGGTGTCACTATGTGCTGTTATTGTCTTACTGAAGTAGATCCTGAACAAAGTTCCGGAGGATGAATGCATTGTTGTTGGTTAGTTTTCCACAGTGTTGTGGCCTCGATGTCACTGAATCTTGCCCCTTTGGCCTATGTTCTCCCTTTCCCCTCCAATGAAGGCTAGCAATGTAGAGTCTGAGGGGCCACTTTGCAAAGCTGGTAGTCCCCTAGGGCTCAGGGTGGTTTTGCTATTTATATGACCGACATACCATACATACACACACACATGCACACAGAGACATAAACGTATTTACCATGTATATATAATGATATGTAATCAATCCATATATATGGGTTATATATATGGATTATATTATATATGTAATTATATATATGGATCAGTTATATAATCTACAATATGTATGGTAATTTATATATCTATATACAATGATATATAATTAATTTAAACAGAACTTCCAACAGTTACTGACAAAGATTTTATTAAATAGTGATATCATTATTATTATTACATCCTATCACATGTAATCCTATATATAGAGAGAAACTTTATATACAGCTCCTTCCCAATAATAGCAGAACTGAAATAAAACAATTCCTCTTATCACTTTGAATTAGATCCATGTCATGGAAAACCATTAATAATAGTGACTTTCAAAACATATAAGGTTACCTCTCTCTCCAATACAAGAGCTCTGGAATTAGGCGGTCCAGGCTGGTGTGACAGCAACACAATCATCAGGAAGCCATGACCCTTTTATTTTCTGATTCCTATTCCATCCTCGGGTGTGCTTCACCATTTCGAGTGGCAACCTGAGCTCCATTCATCACAGCTGCAGTCCAAACATCCAAAAGAAAGAATGAAACCTTCCATGTCCCTGCTGACTCAGCCCCCTGTAAGCAGCCTACCCAGAAGTCTCTTTCATGTCATGGGCCAGAACTTTGTCATTTGGCAACACCTAACTGTAAGAGAGGAAGAAAAATGTAATCTTTAGGTTGTTTGCATATTTACCCCAGATAAAAATATATTCCTGAGGAAGAGGGAGAGAATGGACACTAGATGGCATCCAGCAGGTTCTGGTCCTTCTCACTCTTGGTAGGGAGGGTTGAGATGTTATGTGAGCAAAGATGCTTACCGTGAACTCCTGAAAAGCTGGTCCTGGGCCCCAATGTGGGCCTCAGGCTCCTCTACATTCCAACCACTTTTGCTGACTTAATTTAGGGGGGAAAAGGTTAGAGAGGAAGGTCCATAATATGCAGCAGAAAACCAGAGATTATATACTTCATAAATCAATGACCCCCTTTGTGCTCTTTAGTCATTTTATGATGGCTTTTCTCTGTATGGCTCTGAGCACTTGGCCTTTGTGACCCTTGTCAAGTTATACATCAGCCCATTCATCCTTCAGAGGAAAAAGTGGTATGTACTCTAATACAGTATATTAGATATAATTTTTGTTTGAAGTGTAGTAATTTTTAAAGGAATGCATTTACTCACACAATTATGTCAGTATATTGAAAGTGTCCATAGACTTAAGAATGTAGGTTAACTGCTGTAGTTGCAAAATACCGCCCCTAATATTTTTTCTTAAATATTCATGAGTACTGATAGTGGAGCTTAATTCTTTTTTGCTAAATAAACATAACAAAAATGTTGCTTCGTTTAGATTCAAACATATCTGAAAACAGAGATTTCAATTCTAGCTTTTTTCTAAAGGATGTTTAGGATCAAAAAGTGGTGAATATATTTTCACATTAATTATCAAGAAGGACTTTTAACTTTTTATATTTTTATATGGCCTATATAAATGTCTAAAACTATCTTTTGTGGAAGAATTGATTTGTTTGTAAGTGTGTTAATTCTAATGGCCTCAAATGAACAATTATTCAGGAATTATTCATTAATAAATGAATTGTAACGATGACTTATAAGATGAAGAACAATGTATATATTCTTAGCTACTTCTGGTTATAACAATGTTGAAAACACTACATTCATTTCATAGCAATACAATTGGAACTGAAACTATGAATCTAAATGAAATGAAAAAATAGAACAGTCTATTAGGCTATTTCTAAAAAGAACTTGGAAGAAGCAAGTTGACTTTTTGTATCTAAAGATGCAAAAGATGGGGAGGGGGAGAAATCACCACTCTACAATAGAAATCAAGTTAAGAGCAAAAAGAAACAAAAGAGCAATTAACATGGAAAAACTTCCCGTAAGTGATGTAGAGATCACGGGTTCAGAAGTCAAAGGCTGTGGCTGCACACGGTCCCTTTGCTTCCCGAGACTCCACCACCCTGCTCTTCTTCAACAAAGGGGTGTTCTTTGATATGGTCACTACTCTTACTTCTGTGACCCCATTTCCTTCCTCTGAAACTTAGTCTGACCTTCCTTTCAAAAGGGAAAACATTTAGCTCCCCAGAAACTCTTTCAACTTTGGTCTATTGGCTAAACTTTCTCCAGGGCCCTCTTTTGACTTAGAGCTCACATGTTCTGGAAAGTCTCACAGTGTGCTAAGAGAACCATCTAAACTCTCAAAATTCAATGAGAAGTGATATTGGCAGATGCTTGGAGACAGGTGGAATATTTTCTGGGTTCTGGGATGGCTAACTCCATACACTTCATAAACGTCATGTAATCAATAAAAATTCAGTGGAAGCTAAAAAATGTAGAGTTTGATATTTACAATAATGCTAACTCAGGTTAGTTGTTGACTGGGCCAAAATGAAACATTTTCTGATGAGGAAAGCCGTATCTTTCATGTAACAAAGGCTGTTTTAAAAAGCCAGAGGGCCCCCATTATTAAACAGACCATCTAGGACAGCTGTACAAGTTTAACAGTGAAATAATTAGGCATTCCACACTGCCGCCATTTGATATGAGGGGCCCAGACAAGGTCCCTGAGCCAGAGAAACAAGAGTTGGTAACAATGAGGAAAAAATATTGTGTGAATGGAATGAGTAATACTGAATGGAATTAAGATTCTGCACTTGCTTCACTGAAGAAAATCCCAAACCTAAATAAAGTAAGGCCTGGAATGCTAGAAAGCTTTCAGAGATGGGAACATGTGTGAGGCTGCCAAATGGGTCATTGTTTCTAAAAATGATGTGTCCCAAGATGACAGCAAACTTGTTTTTCAGACAACTGGCATTCATTCATGTGATTCCTCTGGTACTTACTTCTTTCTTGATTTTTCCAGAATATGCTCTATTCTGACAAGGCTGGAGAGGAATCCACACGTCTTGCCAAATTGAAGACTATGACCGTTTGGGGTGTTCTGTAATTTATAAATATCATTTTCATTTGGTAAGTGTTACTATAATATTTAGGGAAGGAAGAAGAAATAGGTCAGGTTGAGCATTTCATTCGTGGCCAGTTCAGAGAACTCAGAACTCAGAAGCTATAAATAGCTGCCTGTTAATAAGCTCCTTTTATTTAAGTTCAGAAGAGTAATTTTTTACTTGTGTATTGTAGTTATTTTTCCTCCTGATTTTTTATTAAAAGGAAGTCTTTCCCATTTCATTTGCCTTTGATAAGCATCTGTTAGACTTTGCTTTCTTCTGTTTTGATTTGTTGGCTTTCCAGTGGTGGTCAGAAATGGTATTCTTTCTTAAAAACCAATTTCTGGGAATTTCATGTTGTTCTGGCAGTTCCCTTACTCTTATACCTATCGCAGCCTGCTGCTTTTTGTGCCCCTGTCTTGATTAAAAGCTTGGCCATTTACAGAAAGCCAGGATTCATCCACTATCACATTTCTTTTACCCCCACAGGGAATCAAATTACCCAGTCTTGATAGTTCAGCTGCAGAGGTATCTTCAGAATCTGTTGCTTCTTCTCTTTTGTCGCCGTCTCTCTACAGGATATTAACACAACGTTCTCCCCGGCCTTCCTATCATGATTCTGTACTCCCTTCCTGCTCCTGCCTCATAGCCCTCCCCACCATACTATTGGTTATCATAGGCAATACCTGCTTCTCTGCCTACAGGCTTCCATTCATCCCCAATGGCTTGTAGGGTAAACTCTTCAGGGACTAGTATGGCACCAAAGCTCCTTCTTATCCTACTTTGGTTCACCTTTCCAGCCTCATCTCCTGCCACATTTCCCCATGCTTTTTTCTTCTAGCCACTGTCCATCTCACCATTCTCTGCGATTCTGTGCCCTTGTACTACTCTGTGTCTCTTCATGTGCAGACCTTGAACCTTGAAAGCCTTGCCTCACTCTTTCTGCCAAGCCATGCTTTAACAAAACCCAGCTCACATGCTTTGTTACTATTACACCTTTCCCTGCAATACCAGGTGGTATTGTGCTGGTCCTTGAGGTTAGTTAAAATCTGTATCATAAGATGTGCCATGCATTTTGGAAATCACCTTTCCATGTGGCTGCTTGAACATTCTGTGAGTTCTATGATAGCAAAAACTGTTGTTTTCATCTTCTTACCCCCACCTCCAGGCATAGGACCTGGCACAAAGCAGTAGATTGAAAAGAGGTTGTTTAGCAAGTGATTCTGTAACACAAGCATTTCAGATAGCTCTAAGGTTTTTTAAAAATTTCTTTTTATTTTTAGAGAGAGGCTAAGGGAGAGAGAAAGAGAGGGAGAGAAACATCAATGTGTGGTTGCCTTTTGCATGCCCCCTACTGGAGACCTGGCCTGCAACTTGGGCATGTGCCCTGACTAGGAATTGAACCTTTGGTTTGAAGGCCTACACTCAATCCACTGAGCTACACCAGCCAGGGAAGATTGCTATAAGCTTTAAGAAGAGCATGTCTTGTATCAGCATTCTTCAAGAAAACTCTACACACAGAAAATGATTTTAAGTAGCAGAGAAGTTCTGCATAAAATCGACAAATGGAGCTACAGTAATAAGGTGATCAATGGGAATATGTCCCGGTAACATCTGTCCATCTGTCAATCCATCCATTCAACAGAGATTTTTTAATACCTACAGTGCCAGACACTATGCTAGATTCATCAGCTGTAAGAACACTGGGGTAATATTGAGTAGCCTTGAGAGGCATTGAAGAAAACTCAACTGATTCTACCAGCAATATTCTTTGGGACAATGAGCAATAAATTATGTGTGTGTACAATATATATGTATAAAGATAAATATTCACAATGTTTTAACCACCAGCAGGGCACAAACACTGACCACTTATTTTACCCTGAAACCCTTAGTCACAGAATAAGTTTCTGGCATGACACAGAGAGCGGTAGGGGAAGGCACAATGCCTACCAGCAAGTCTAGGACCTAGGATGGAGCTTTTAAGAGAGATTTCTGTCTCTCCATATTTATTTCTTCTGGACTTCACAGAGAGAAGAATCGGTAGTGAATAAGAGATTGGAACACCTCATTTTTTATTGTTTGTGTAGCCACACACCATTTATACCTGTTTTCTAGATACTATTAGTCTCCATGATGAGAATCATGGCATTACTTTAAAAAAATTGTTTAAGTTGCTTTTTGTGAAAAGTAGGTCAATGGTCAGCCAAGAGAGATGATAAAAGCCAACCCTTACTGGCAGAGCTGATAATTATCAGTCCGTTGCATGCTATTTCACAGCTGATACCTCTTCCAACAACAAGAAAAGAAAAAAAAATGGCATTAATTGCAAAAGTTTCGCAGATGTCTGCAGCAGTTGACCAGAGCTCCTGGGTTATTGCTTGTCAGACTATTAATGGGTTTGGCTACCCATGACAGTCATTACTTTTCCCCCTCCTGTGCGCTACTTTCTGTGTAATTTATGCATAGGTTTTGCCAAGATTTGACAACTTTCAGGATATTAACATAAAATTAGACTGCAGAGCTGAACAATGGGTGGCTTTAAAATTAGCTGTGGTGAAAACCAATCAAATAGAATTGGCCTTTCCTTTGCAGTGCTCCTAAGTTTATTATCGTGGTCTTTCTTTTCACATATAAGAGGTCATGTCAGCAATTCCACACAGATTAGAGGAGGAGGAAGGGCTGAGGGAGGCATGCTATCCTATGACCTTGGAGAAGGGGTTCATTGTAACCCAGGCAAGCTCCTGCCAGACAGAATGCCTGCCAACAGTTTAAAGGAACTTATGTGGCAGCCATTCCTGAAATTCACCAAAGCACACCCACATTTTGAAGCTCATCGGAGGGAAGTCTCCCTTTGCCATCTTTCGGTTCCACACAGCTTGCTCCGTGAATGCCGGTACAGAATGCGATGTGCGTGTTAATAAGCCAGGACATCTGGTAACCAGCTTTTTTCTGATTCATTAACTGACTCTCTGCTTCTGCAGCCAGCGGGGATGAGAGGAGAATCTGGAAGGTTTTGCTTTTAGCAAATGGGAACTTGATGTATGCCTTGCTTCTCTGGTTTTGCCTCAACTCTTAAACGTTACTTCAAGATTAGCATTTTAATGCAAGCACTCTTTGGTATGTCTTGTCCCATATAGAAAACAAATAGTCCCTGAATCATTCTATACAGTCTGAGAATTCAGGACCCAGAGAAGGAATCTTAGAAATCTTATTGTCTAAATCCTATTTTAAAGCAGAAGATGAGGGAAGTGAAGAACTTGCCTAGCATCACACTGGTTTAATTGTGGCTAAGCAGGGGCCTGTCTCCGGGTCTACTGGGCCTCAATCTAGTCTTTCTACTGCAACATGTGGGTTTCACTACCATTTGTTTGGGGGTTTTTGTTTGTTTTGTGTGTGTGTGGCCTTAGTGTTATTTTTTTAGTTTACCAAACATTGTCTGCTACATTCTTCTTTTGCGACCTGTTCATCTGCCTTTAGAACATTTAAGCAGACTCCAAGCGCTGAATCAATCCTTCTGCCTCCTCTAATAAGTGATTAGGGACTCATTCAAGCATCATAAAAGGTACTTAGGGATAGTTAATTCAAAGTTTTGAAGAATGAACAACTTCAATCCAGGTTGTGAACAACCCTAGGGAATAGAATTGACTAACTAATGTACAGTTAGAAAACTCAAAAGGAAAATTGAGTAAGGTTATGAAAACCTTCCAATAATCAAGATGTTTAAAATAAGACATATTATATCCATCAGGGAAAAAAAAAGTTAAATACCTTCTTTTTAAAGTAAATCAGATCCAAATGCTCCAGAGAGTGATTTGAGTAAAAGAAGTCTGACTTGATGGTACATGTTGAGAGATGAAATGGACAATGAAGTTTCCATATGTTGTTTTTATGCGGTAATTAGAAACTGTCACACACCGTTTCATTTTTCCATTTCCTTGGGCTTATTTGCATCTCAGAACTTCCTTTGGAGCAGAATGGAGAGCCCCCAGTTGACACGAGGGGCAGTGGCTCCTGGGTGCCTGCCCCACCTCAGCAGCAGGAAGGAAGCCGGAAGCAGGTCGTGTGGGGGCGCAGAGGAGCACTAAACTACTTCCGATCAGTACCCCGCCCTGGATGCTGTTCACGGGGCACTTCGTCCTGCCTGGGTTGGAAAGCCGATCAAGCTCTACAATTGGTCATTGTACAGCACTTTGGCTTTCTGAAGCCGATCTCTGTTTTAAAGCACTATCATTCTATCCCAATTACCTTTGCTTTTCTATTTGCCTGGGCAGACTTGAAGGCACAGTGTGGTTCCCACGGGGCCTTAGCAAACCTAAGTAAATAAACTTTTCATGTCTGTGTCCTTATATTTTCTATCTTTTAAAAAAACCTTTACCATTGTAAAACAAACAAAAAACAGAATAGACCACGCCAGTTTTGTTTCATAAGGACAACGACTAGGAGATGCAAACTCCAGATATCTTTTGAATGTCAATTGTGTTTTAAAAATCTGCTACTTTCCGCTACTAAAGCTGTTAATAGGGCCATGAGAAATCCTAGGAAGATGGGAGTAGAAAGAAATGGTGTTTGTCTAGCATGCATGACCTATCTGGACAGCTATTGAACTGAATACTTAAATAACCTGGAACCATGAGAATAATTGAATTCTATGGGCACGATTTGAATTACAGCACAGTAAAAGACTTTCCAAAAATCACATTGTTGTCAGATAGAAATTACTTGAGAAGCTGAAAATGCTATCTTAATTAAATGTTTTAAATAAATTTTGTTTAAAAATTAAGACAAGTATAAAGAAAAAAGAAACTCAAGTTAATCCCACTTCCAGAGGCATGCATTATTAATTTCATATTTGTCCTTTGACTTTTTCGAATATGAGTATAGATATATTGATATATAAATATTTTACAGAAAATGGCTGGTAATGAAGCTAGTGTTTTATAATACTTAGAACCATTTTTCATGACACATTTCTACTACAGCATTTTAATGTCTGCATAGTGTTCTAGCATATAAGTATTCCATATTTTATTTATGAAATCTAGTTTTTAGACATGTGCATTGTTTTAAATGTTTCCCTATTATAATCAATGTGTTGATCATCACTGAATATTCATCTTTGGCTTGTCTTTATTCCCTTGGGACATATTTTCAGAAGAGGAAACACTTGAGTGAAAGTCTATGCCCATTTTTAAGGCTTTTGATACATTTTGCCAATTGCCTTCCAGAGAAGTTGTATTAATTTAGAATCCCACTGCAGCCCATGAGGCGCTTATTCCCTCACTCCCTTGCCAACACTCAGCATTATGGTTCTTTTTAATCTTTGCTAATCTGAGGAGTGAAAAATGGTGTCTCTTTGTTGTTTTAATTAATTCACTCTTGAAATCAGCATTTCTGAAGATAAAATGGCACCTGCTTGCTCCTTTACATGATTGCATATGTCGGTAGTTACACCTAGAATTCATTAATACTTGTATTATATGGGACCACTATGGTTTTACAGCAGGTAACACTAATTTGGTTAGGCCACAAGGCTGTTTGATCTCCTAGGGAAATACAGATCTATGCAAATAAGTAAAGCATGGGGTTTATCTTCTTCCGAGTGCCTGGGAAAATACAAAAGACAATGACATTTAAAAACCGTACTTTGCTTGGTGCCGAAGGAGAGAAGAGGGAGGCATTTGGAAGATGACAGTGTTACTGGTCAGCCCAGTGGATGGCAGCCATTGGCTGCCGCACAACTGCTGGAGGTGACTGTGTTGCTATCTGTAACATGTTGATGTGCGAAGTGAAAAAATGAACCCTAGTTCTCAGGAGAGCCCTGCATATGTCAAGTATATTGTCTCATTAAGCCAATCCATTTATCAACCCACTGAATGCCAATTAAATTGCACAGGATGGTGCAGGTATATGGTGGGCTGTTGGTGCCAAACTTTATTACAGCTGAGCTTTTCTGGCACAGTATGTTCCATCCAGCAAAATGGCAGGCATATCCAAGCCAAATTAAATGTTCTTGAAATAATGCCTTTAAAGAGGACGAAATGCCACAGCCTGGCAGAAGAGAATGTGAAATGTAATGTCAGATCTTAGTGTACTTTTAGTTCCAATGAAGATGTCAAGGCTCAGATCCAGCCAGTGCCAAATGTCTTCACAGCGTGCAAATTAGATCAGTGTAATTTCATCAGGAGAATGATCAGACGCAGCTATAGTTATGGCTGAATTCACTGCTTCTGCCGAGGGCTGGGCTGACGACTGGGGTCCCAGCTGCGTTCGCACTGCCATCCTCGGAAAGAGAGAGGACCTGATTTAATGTAGTGGCCTCATGATGCCACTGTTGGAAATCAGGCCCACCTCTCAGAAATGCTGCTAAATGAGCATCTAACATAGATTACACTGATTTTGTTTGAAATTTAAAAAGAAGGCTGTTTAGTGAAAATTAAACCCCAAGTAAGTAAAATGCTAAGCCAGCTGCCAGGAGGGCCTTAAAAGCAGGAGAGGTTTTGTTTGTGATTAAACAGGAAATTTGTATAAAAATATAGAGCTACTAGTATTAAATGCTTACAGTACTCAAATTCCAGGAATGTTTAAAAATATGTATATATACACTAATACATTAATATGATAATATTCTTTTTTTTTCAATTTTAATTGAATTTATTGGGGTGACATCGGTTCACAAAACCATACAGGTTTCCAGTGTACAGCTCAACAAAGCAAAATCTCCACACAGCATCATGTGTCCATCACCCCAGGCAAAGTCTCTTTCCATCCTCGTTTTCTCCCTCTTTGCCTTCCTTCATCTACTCCCTATACACCCTCTTCCCTCTAGCTATCACCACTCACCACATGGTTGTCTGTGTGTGTGTATAGATGTTTTTTGGTTAATGCCTTCATCCTTTTATCCAGTTCCCCACCCCCGCCACCACTCTGACTGCTCTCAGTCTGCTCTCCACATCCATGCTTCTGTCTCTATTTTGTTCATCACGTAAGAGGCACTAGCGGTAAATAACTAATACTAATGATCATTAAAAAATGGTAGGCCAGTAAGAATGCTGTGACTTTCAGTGTTTAGTATTAGAGAAATGAGACTGGGTGTATTTCTTGGCAAGAAAACTATAAGTGATATAACATTTAGAATAAATTGAAATAAGTTTATAACAAGAGGTCACTTATCATGAACTTGTTTCCTATTTTTAAATTATTTCTTACTGCAGTATTGTTAAATGTGCTTCTGAATGCTTTTAGTTTAAAAACGAATTTTTCTTTTCCCTTTTTATATGTAACTCTCTAATAGAACAATAGTGTCAGGACTCCTCTTTGAAGGTGTTGCTGGATCCCTAGTAAAGGTAAAGCAGAAATCCCAGCCCTCCAGCGGCATTGCCAAGCTGGAGAATTTTCAGAGTTTCATGTTTAAGGAAGTTGTGCTTGATTCATAGCCTTTTCAAACCCTATACATTCTTCTAATACTATAATAAAGCACATTGGTTTAACTCCTATTTACATAATATTTTAAGTATTTATTGGATGCTGCTTAGAATATATATTAAAAATAATAACTAATGAAGAAAATAAAAATTACCCATAACCCACCATTCAGACATGACAATGCTAATACTTTTATATACGTGGTCTGGCAGAAGTAATGCCATTGAGTGTGGTCGGTAGGGTATCTGAATGTCTCACATGAGATGGACAGCAATTTGAACACTTCACCTAAAATGTCATAAGGTGTGCTTGAGTGTGATTCTGTTATGTTCCAGAATTATGTGAGTAAGATTTTGTAATAAAATCTTAAAAAAAGGGGCATTATTTGTGCTGGGCCCTGTATTTTTTGTAGTATTGAGCCAGTATACTCCTGATTATTTCAATTCGGGTCCTATTGTTCGTATAGTTTTGTCTCTTTAATAGCATTTTTCTATTCCATTAAACAGTCTTAACATTTATTTTACTGCTGCAGAATACGGTATTATGTGTAACATCCCCTATAATTGGATATTTGTATCAGTATTTAACTATTTGCCTTCACAATGAACATCCTCACAAATAAATCTCTGTTCATGTCTAACTAATTTTTTGGGACAGATTCCCGAGAATGGAATTAATGAGTTCAATGTACGGATGTTCAAGGTTCTTGCTATTACCATGCTACTTTACAGCATTTACCTATAAATCTGCAAGAAAACAACTTTACAAACTCTTATCCATAAAGCAGTTCATTTTTATATTCCACCAGCCGTATTATGGTTTCACACCTTAAATTTTACGGAAATGGGAAGAACACTTCAAAGCAATCTAAAAGTAGGTGAACTCGGAGAGTAAGACTCTGGGCTGCCTTCCTTCTGGTTTTGTTACTTACCAACCGTAGATGTGCTATGCTTTCTCAGCTACTGGAAAACAACTCAGTGGACTGAGAGTTAACTTGGAACATGCTTAAAATCAAAGAAAAATCTTTATCTCAAGCCTTGACACCATTCTGACATTCTTTCAGCATATTTAATTGATATAGAAAAACCAGTCATTTACTAAAAGCTGTGTTGCTTTCAATTATTTTTCATTCCCATGTACGTCTTCAAGATCATTTAGACCACCTACTGTGGAACTTTCTTTTATTTCCCATTTTAGCAGTAGGCACAAGACCCAAGGCTACCTGCAGGGTTCGCCGAGACCCGGATGCCAAGCTTTGGAATATTCCAGTAGCAACATCTGGCTTTTTGGTGAGCTACACAGGCAGTTGTGTACTCCATTCAGAACTGCCTCAGGGGATGTCGCATGGCCAAACAATCTACTAATATTTGGACTGGGGGCTCTCTAAGGAAACTTTTGTCTTTCTGCTCACTTTGGATATGTAGCAGATAAAATTACAGCTATTAATTATGTAGAAAATAGTGTTTTCTACACAAAATAATTTAATTTAAAAATCTCACTTTTTTGTTAGTGTTGCATTCTGGCCTACTTTCCAGCTGTTTGTGAATTTTTTAAGGATTCAGGAGAGACACAGCTTCAGTTTTGAACAACTACGCCAAGTTCATGAAAAGTGACCAGATTTGCATTTAGGAGTAGTTTAAGTTATGGATAACTGAAAAAATGTTAATACCTACACGACAGTTTCTTAAAAGTGATATTTCTAATTTATTGTGTTAAGAATGTTTTTCCTAAATATATACAATGCTGTGACCCACTATGATAATTTGCTTCCCAGTATCAGATGGCAAAAGGTTTATTTTAATATTTCTTCATCCAGATATTAAAATCCATGTTCAAATAATACCATTG
This sequence comes from Carollia perspicillata, assembly GCA_004027735.1. Lineage (NCBI taxonomy): Eukaryota > Metazoa > Chordata > Mammalia > Chiroptera > Phyllostomidae > Carollia > Carollia perspicillata. Next base: position 21,567 of record PVKM010020836.1, read on the forward strand.
ACTTATTTAAAGTTATCAATTTAGCATGAAGAGTAATCTCAACTCTTTCCTTTTTTGAGTATATAAAATTTGTCAGGAACAAGAAAAAATGCAATTCAATGAACATATTGCCTTTGACAATTTTCTCTTTTTCAAGGAAAATTCACTCATGGACAGTTGCCTGGTGTATGGAAAATAAGATCTAGTAGCATGTCAAATGACATGGACTTCAGACGAATCTTTATCCTATCATTTTTAAAGTTGCTAGATTTTGGCTTCTTAATAAGCTGTTATCATGACATTGCATGTAGTTTATTTTCTTTTTTTAAAGGTAACTTTTTGTTTTTAATTAAAGCATAGTTAGGATACAGTATTAAATTTTAGTTTCAGGTGTAAAGTGTAGTGATTTGACATTTGCGTACATTTACTATTTTCAAATGTACAGTGCAGTGGCAGTGATAATATTCACAATGTCATATAACCATGATCACTATCTAATTCAAAAACTTTCATCACCCTAACCAGAAACTGTGTACCTGTTAATACAGTTCATTTTCATTGATGAAGTACTCAAATTTGCATACTTCCTTTAAAATACATTTTCATAAGAGCTTAAAAGCAGGAATTTGCTTCTATTTATTTTTAGTGTTTGATATTTTTAGTATTTTTAAAGAATACACAATTTGTATAATCTTTTATTTAAACCACTGAATGAGTGATTCATATTTTCTATAATAGATTCAACTTGTGTACATGTAAATGCCGTATTTCTGCAATGAAATCAAAGGAACTTCCTGTTAGAGATCAATGAAATATTTATCTAATTTTCAAAAAAAAAATAGGAAAAATCCCAGTTACAAGGACAATTTAAATGTGGTTCCCTACAATATCTAAATGATTAAGACTGAGAATCAATGTGCTAGAATGCGGATAGACAATTCCCAAATAAATCCAATGCAGCAGATTTGTTGATTGGCTAGTTAAACTGCAGCAAACGGTCGATTAAAGATATTCTGGTTTTGATGCTCCCGCTTTCTTATAAAGAGGGTAATTCCCTTTTTAACTAAGGACTTTAGAAACAACCAAATTAGCCAAAATGGCATGAGTTAATATCCTATTTTATAAAACTATCATTTAAACACAACTATAATTATGGCATTAATCAGACAGCTAAGAGAGAGGTCTTTTGGCTTGCAGTCGGCATCAGGCTCTGATTCAACAATGACAGAGAAACTACTGAACCACATTTAACTTTGCTGCTTTCTCTTTAAACCTATCCTTTCTTTCAGTTCTTAAATATGCACTTTCTCATTGGCTCCTTGTTCCTATAGACAGGGTCTATAATCTTCCAGTCAAGGCACCTTCCCCTTCGATCTAGACCCAAGACACAGTGAGAATTCTGGTCACAGTGTTATCTTGTCACTAGCTTCACTGATTAACAGAGCATCAGCTAGATTAACATTGCTGTACTTGACCTTTCTGACTGATCCTAATGGTCACTCTGGCCTCTATGTCATCTGAACAAACTGGGAAAACCTTTTATTTTCCAGTAGGAAAATAAAAATATTTGAGGGTTGGAAATCACCAACCCAAATGTGGGCCACACCATAATCTGTCTCTGCTCTGG
>PVKM010020837.1:0-23069 GCA_004027735.1 Carollia perspicillata
ACAGTTACCTACAAAGGAGTTCCCATCAGACTGTCAGCTGATTTCTCAAAAGAGACCTTACAGGAAAGAAGGGGTTGGAAAGAAGTATTCCAAGTCATGAAAGGCAAGGACCTACATCCAAGACTGCTCTATCCAGCAAAACTTTCATTTAGAATGGAAGGGCAGATAGAGTGCTTCTCAGATAAGGTCAAGTTCAAGGAGTTTATCATCACCAAGCCCTTACTATATGAAATGTTAAAGGGACTTATCTAAGAAAAAGAAGATAAAAAATATGAACAGTAAAAGGACAGCAATCTCAGTTATTAAATACACACCAAAAACAAAAGCAGACTAAGTGGTCACCTAAAACAGGAGCAGAGCCACATAAATGGAGATTATGTGGAAGGTTAGCAACAGGGGAGTGAGAGGAGGAGAGGGGGGAGAAGGTACAGAGAATAAGTAGCATAGATGGTGGGGAGAAAAGAGACAGGGAGAGGGCAAGAGTAGTGTGGGAAATGTAGAAGCTAAAGAACTTATGACACATGGACATGAACTAAAGAGGGAGAGTGTGGGTGGGAGGGGGTGTGCAGGGTGGAGGGGAATGAAGGGGGTAATGGGACAACTGTAATGGCATAATCAATAAAATATATTTTTAAAAACTCTATTCTTTCACAAAATAGCTGTATTTAAGTGAAAATATACACAAAGCTCTAAACCTTGTGAAGACTTAACACTGTCCTTCATCTCTGTCATTCTGATGTATATCATTGACCAAGAAGATAAATTTAGTTATTAAGGGGAAAAAGACTTTGAGACTGGACTGATGAATTTTATTTTCTTGCCCCCTTTCTTACGTTTTAGAATTTAGCTCTCTGCTGGGGTCTCTGGACAAGAATACCATTAAGAAAATAATATCTCTGGGAAGTTAATATGTTAATTCTTCTGGGATTTTTTTTTTTATGTACCTATGTTGGAGGACAGAATTGTAATGGTAGCCCAATGAAAAGTCATTACTATCACTAGCATATATATAGTTATTATGTGGACAGTTGAACTCTCCTCTGAAGACTTCACAGATAGAAGAACAAAAAGATTTTTTTTTTAAAGTATGATTGCCTCTCATGTGTCCCCCGCTGGGAACTGGCCTGCAACCCAGGCATGTGCCCTGACCGGGAATCGAACCGCGATCATCTGGTTCATAGGCTACTGCTCAATCCACTGAGCCACATCAGCCAGGGCAGAACAAAAAGATTTTGTAGCCAATTAAGGGCAGTGAGCTAACCACAGAAGAATCATAGAAAATATAAAAATAATTTGCCAGGAATACAGTAAATGATTAGTAAATGTTAGCGTCATAAAATACTTTTTAAAAAGTAGCATCTCTCAAATAACAAAACATCAGTACTCAAAGGGCAAATGCCTTAAGTCCCAAATAATTTTCAGCGACTATCAGTCTTTGTGATGCAGATATTCCATTCCTCTCAAAGTGAGTTCCTACAATGTGTTGCTACCAACTAACCTGTACTTAGAGTTAAGTGACACAGAAACAGTAGAATGGGAAGAAAAAAGCAGGCCGTATAAGGAACTCATTAGGGGCTTTTGGCTCTGCACATTCCATCCTGGTATTGAGAAGCCAAAAGTTCTAAGAAAGTATATTCGGATTTCATAGATAAATGGGCTACATAAACAGAGTATGTAGAATTTCCAGTTAAATCTATATGAGACGGTGCAGGAGCAACTCATCTATATTCAAAAGTCCTTAGCCACCAAACTTTACGTAAGAGAAAAGAAGGTTAATAAACCCTTTGGGAAGATCACTGTCCTCTGTCACCATATGTCATCCAATGCTGATCTCTAACGCCACTCTGAGGATCTAATATATAAGCAAATAAGCAAATCATTGCCAAAAAAAAACCCCAAAAACCTCTTAGTACATTAACCAAAAATCTCTCATCCCTTTTTATAATTTAAATTCTTTTCCTTAACAACGTGGTAAACGTAGGATTGGGAGAACATGGCTGTTTTGGCATTATATTTGATACAAGCAGAGGTTATAGGGGTTTTTGTAGAGGTTGTGTTAGTAAGTTCATTTTTTAGCTTTAGTTCTGCAAAGCTATAGAACTAATGTTACTTGACCACATTTCTGATTGTTTCTGAGAGGACTCCTTGCCAATGAACTAAAGTTGTATATGGACGAAAGACATAGCTTATGGATTCTGTAAGGCATCCTTTTCTCCTTGACGAGTGTCCCTCTTCCCTCTTGAGATTAGGCAAAGGCAGTTCTACCTTGTGGGAAATGCAATTTCTTTTCTAAGTGGCCTACCCAATTTAGATAGAGGGTGGGGGAAGAGATAAGGGCATTTCCCACATGGTTAAATGTGGCTTGTCAAGAGAGGCCAGAGTGTTGTTTTTTTTAAAGGATAGATTTGGGAACTATGCTAGTTGGGCACTTTCATATACTCTCACATAGTAAACTATAGGTTTTTGTTTTTTAGAAAGCAATTCTTTTTGGCATGAGGAGAAAGAACAAACATCTTGGCCATTGCATTGAGTAGATTTTTATCCTAGGAAAAAATTTTCAAATTCCATCATTTTTAACTATTCAATTGGACTTTGAAAAATTACAGTGCAAAACACTGTAGTGTTTTCTAAACAGTTAGCACTACAGCATGAAATGCATTTAAATCAGTTTGAAATTCATCTCTAAAAATGGTGACCTAAAATGTCAATTTTTTTTTGTTCTCAGTCATAGAGTAACAAGCTTGTGTCTTTCCATTTTACTGTGAGAAATCTGACCTTTTGATTATTGTCATGTATAATATTGTCCCCTTCCCTTACTGGTCATACTATTTTATGCCAGTTTTCCAATTCAAACTGTAATTACCTAAACCATCTTGTGTAGCTTCACAGCCCAGATGTAATGATAGCCACACACACATGCACACACACAGAATGGCAGTCAGTTGCACAAACCCAGTGAAAATCCCAAAAGTGATTTTTTTATCATTGTTTAATCAATGCGCCTGTGAAAAAATAGGCAAGTCCAAGCCAGAAAAAAAAAAACGGAAATTAAAATAAGGTAGCATTGCTTGGAGGCATGAGGGATGTGGTAGTAGAACCATGACTAGACAGTTTAGTTATTGAAGGGCAGGTTGTACATGCATTTAAAAGAATATTGCCTTAAAGATTACATTTTGGAATTCTTTCTGAACTTTCTACAGTGTGTACATTTGTTTTCAGAAATAAAATAGTTTTTTTGAGAGAGAGATTAATGTTGTTTGTGAAAAACTGTACAATTTCCCACTCTCCACATCCTCGGTTTTATTGAACCAGTCTCTTCCTTCAGCGATTGGCAGTGTTGATATGCCTATCGTAGCATAGGTAAGAAATGCCAGCACAGAACTGGTGCCACGAGCTTGCTCATCATGGTTCTGTTATAGAGCCCAACAGTTTTTCACACCAGTACCTAAGTGTTTAACCTTTGTCCTTAAATAATTGTGTGTATGTGAGAGATTAAGAAATAAAAATAATGCTAAAATAATTCACTTTCTCTGGTTTGTTTAGTCAGACTCTAACTTCTATATTGCATTGTAATATATGGACATAAACTCTGAACTCTCATCTTTTAGTAGGCTAAAGATTGTTTTAGCCACTAAGCCCTGGCTCTTCTCTCTTTTAGTTTGTCATGGAACTAGTATTAGAAATAAACAAAATGTGGTATATGTATAAAGCAACCATTAAAAATCATGATTTCCAGTAATAATGTAACTTTGTGAAGAGTACTCACAATATAACATTAAATTGGTAAACAATGTGTCAAGTAAATGGGAAGTCAGACAGTATTAGAAGTTGATTAATATAAGTAATTAAAGATCTTGAGCCCTGGCTAGTATGGCTCAGCGGATTGAGCACTGGCCTGTGAACCAAAGGGTTGCTGGTTCGATTCCCAGTCAGGGCATATGCCTGGGTTGTGGGCCAGGTCCCCAGTAGGGGGCGCTTGAGAGGCAACCACACATTGATACTTCTCTCCCTTTCTTTCTCCCTCCCTTCCCCTCTCTAAAAATAAATAAATAAAATCTTTAAAAAACACTTGGAAGAAAATTACTAGTTTACTAGTTTCACATGGTATTTTGTTGTTGTTCTACTTGTTTTGTTTTTTAAATTCAATTGTTGATAGATATGTACTTATTGTCATTTTATTGTTTATATTTTTTATCTTTCTTCTTCTTCAGGAAAACCCTTTAACATTTCACGTAATACTGGTTTGGTGGTGATGAACTTCTATAGCTTTTTCTTGTTTGGGAAGCTCTTTATATGTCCTTCAATTCTAAATGATAGCTTTGTTGGATAGAATAATCTAGGTTGTAGGTTCTTGCCTTTCATCACTTTGAATACTTCTTGCAATCCCTTCTGCAAAGTTTCTATTGAGAAATCAACTGACAGTCTTATGGGAGTTCCCTTATAAGAAACTAACTGCTTTTCTCTTGCTGCTTTTAAGAGTCTCTCTTTGTCTTTAACCTTTTATATTTTAATTACGATGTGTTTTGGTGTGGGCCTCTCTGGGTTCATCTTGTTTGGGACTCTCTGCACTTCCTACACTGGTATGTCTATTTCCTTCACCAAGTTAGGAAAGTTTTCTGTCATTATTTTTTCAAATTCCTTACTCTTTCTCTTCCCCCTCTGGCACCCCATCATGCAAACATTAGTGCACTTGAAGTTGTCCCAGTGACTCCTTACACTGTCCTCATTTTTTAGGGGGGATTCTTTTTTTCTTTTTGCTGTTCTGATTGGATGTTTTCTGCTTCCTTATATTCTAAGTCACTGATTTCCTTCTTGGCTTCATCTACTCTACTTTTGATTCCCTGTAAATTATTCTTCATTTCAGTTAGTGTATCCTTCATTTCTGATTGGTCCCCTTTTATACTGTTGAAGTTCTAAGGCCATTGAGCATCCATATAACCAATGTTTTGAACTCTGAATCTAGTAGATTACTTGTCTCCATTTTGTTTAGTTCTTTCTCTGGAGTTCTGGTCATTCATTTGGAACATGTTTCTTTGTCTCCTCATTTTAGCAGCCTCCCTGTGTTTGTTTCTATTTATTAGGTAGAGTGGCTACATCTCGCAAGCTTGATAGAATGGCCTAATGTGTAGTAGGTGTTCTATACAGTCCAGTGGCCCAGCCTCCTCAATCATTCAAGCTGGGCCCTCAAGGTGTGCCCCAAATGTGGGCTGTGTGCACTGTCCTGTTGTATTTGAGTCTTGATTGCTGATGGCACATCAGGAAGAGGGATTTGTTCTCAGGCCAATCAGCTGCAAGGACTGGCTGTGAACACTGACCTCTGACCACTGTGGAGGATCAGCTCTACAGGAGCCTACCTCACAGAACAGGAATTACTTCAGCAGGACTCTTGAGTGTGTCAGTTGTAGAGGTGGTTGGGTCATGGTGCTTTGATGTGCTCTGAAGCTGTTCACTGGGGCCTCCAGGAAGTGCAGGTCAAGGTCAGCCGCCACCTATGTTCTTCCCAGGACCACCAGACATGAGCTACAAAACAGTCTGCAGATGGTTGCTACTTGTGCTGGGTTGGGAGGTGCCCAGGCAAGGCCAAGCTGTGAACCAAGGCCAGCTGCTGCTATTGCCTGGCCTGCGTCCACCTAGCAAGAGGTACAGGGTACACTGAGGCCAGATGCTGCTTGTTTGAGAGATTTTAGGAAAATCTGAAGTATGAGCCAAGACAGACCATTTGTGTGAAAAAGTCACTACAAACAGCTTAGGTGGGCCTGAAAGTTGGATGGCATGGGGCCTCAGGGAACCAGGGCAGGGCAAACAGTGTGAGCCAGGTCGATGGAGTCTCAGATATGGTACTCACCTGCTAGCTCTGTTGGGGGTGAGGGATTTCAGAAACAGAGCAGTGGCCTCTGCCAGTACTTTGTCTGGCAGAAAGTTGCCCCTACCCCCAGTTCTTGCCCTGATGCTGGACAATTTAGTTCTTTCTTGTATGTCTCTGGTGCCTTTCAAGCTGCTGCTCTAGGACTTGAGCTCAGAAGGAGTGAATCCCAGTAAGGCTGTGCATATGCCCTTTAAGAGGATCTGTCTGGCACTCCAGAAGCCCTCTGTCTCTCAGTATCAATCCCCACTGGTTTTTATAGCCAGAAGTTATGGGGATTTCTCTTCCTGACACTGGAATCCTGTGCTGGGGGCTGGGGCCCCTCACTTCTCAGACAGTACCTCCACAGCCAAAATATCTCTCCCAGTTCTTAATCCACTACACCTGGGTGTGGGGCGCACACATTCCACTTTTCCACCCCTCCTACCAGTCTCGATGTAGCTTCTTCTTTAATTCCCTGGTTGTAGGGATTCCATTCAGCTGGATATCAGGTGGTTCTGAATGATGGTTGTTCTATAGTTTAATCGTAATTTTGATGTAGTTGTGCAAGGGAGCAAGTTCTGCATTTGCCTATGCTATCATCTTAACCAGAAGTTCTCAGGTAGCATTCTTGATGGAATATCTATAGGCTATTTTATTATTTCTTTTATAGTTTTCCATGTTTTTCAGAGTAAAATATGTATTGATTTTGTAATTTAGAAGTATATAATGTTTATTTTCTTAAAAAAAAAAAAACTTCTAGAAAGGAAAGCAGCAGGAGCAGTCAATCCTCGGAGGAGGCCAGAGAGAAGTCAATGTCACTGTTGAAAGTCAGATTATTGAGCTCTCTATTCATTTGGTGGGTCAGAGGTGTAGTAATGATGAAAATGCCAGCCCGGTGACATGCAACAGGTGCAGACCTCTGCCTTGCAAGCCCTGGGAACATTTTGAGAATTGCCAGCATTTTGGCCATGTTTCACAGCTCTCACAGCTGCTGTGTATCAAGCAGATGCTGCTCTAACATTTCAGTTCTGAGATGTGATATCTGCCCCAACTGTTCCTAAACACCCCAGGCTTTGACCAACTACCAAGTACCTGACCAGAGTATTGTCGTGAGAGCTCTTAAATGAAATTCTGGGGCAAAAGTCATCTGTCATTTAATGTGTTTCCAAAGGCAGTCAAAGGAATAGTTGTTCATCCAGGGCAAAGGGAATATAATATTTCAAAAAAAAAAAAACAGGACCGTTATTCAGGAAAAACACAGAAGCAATGTTACAACTGAGAATTTCAGAGTCCGTGGCTGTGAGTCCGGTATTTGGTATTGCATAAGGAGTCATCAGTCACTGTTTTAAAAGAATCTCAGATAGCCTCTGTGAAATGAACAAGAGGAGCTTACGCCAGGATGAGGCAGGTTAGTAATGAGCTCACTCATCACATCTCTTGGCCAAGGAAAACATGCATCTTCTCCAGAGACAGAATTTTTCTTCCATTATAGGAGATGGAGAAACACATGAAGTATATGTTGTCCAGTTTTTCAGATGAGCAAATTTCACTAGCAATATTATGTAACCTACTCATAAATAAATGGGGAGAGAAATTGTGAGGTAACTGGAATCTTTATCAGGAATGTCATCCCTGTATAAACATTAGTCCTATGCTTTAATCCCCTGCCAAAGTACGGCACTTTTACTCTCATATTGATACACTAAGCCAACATCCCCTACCCGTCTCCCAGAATGGTGATTGGGTATGACACTGTAAATGTGCAGGTATGTGGAACTGTTTCTTTTTATAATCCTGAAGTTGTCAATAGTCATTAGAAGAGCTTTAGTCTTTGGTCAGTTTTCTTTGATTTGGGAGGCATAAAGATATGTAAACTTCTCATGTCAGATTGACCTTGACTTTCCTCATTTTTTTCTACCTCAGATCATCCAGCCCCTCTTAGAACTTGACCAAAATAGAAGCAAATTAAAATTGTATATTGGACACCTGACAGCGCTCTGCCATGACCGAGACCCCCTGATCCTTCGTGGGCTCACTCCACCAGCTTCCTATAACTTGGATGATGACCAGGCAACTTGGGAGAATGAGCTGCAGAAGATGACCCAGGAACAGGTAAGTTGCTTGAACTTTGATAAGACCCTATTAAAATTCAACTGTTACTTAAGTTGTTGTAATAGGATCTACCTTGGAGAATTTAGTGCTCATATTCAAGATTCTTAGCAGTAAGCCCTGGCTGGTGTAGCTCAGTGAATTGAGCGTGGGCCTGCAAACCAAAGGATCGCAGTTCGATTCCCAGTCAGGGCACATGCCTGGGTTGCAGGCCAGTTCCCAGCAGGGAATGCACGAGAGGCAACCATACATTAATATTTCACTCCCTCTCTCCTTCCCTTCCCCTCTAAAGATAGATAAATAAAATCTTTAAAGAAAAAAAAGATTCTTAGCAATGGTTAATTCTTCAACAGATACTAGGAATTACCATTTGAAAGAAGTACTACTTTATTCTTCCCTCAGTATAACTTGCTCAAGTATCAGAAAGGGTAATTTAGATGGAAGAGGGTAAAGGACAATCTGTTTACATGCCATGAGTTATTTTCATAGAAGTGGTGACCGCTAATAATTATAGCCACTGAAGGAAAGTCTGAGTTAAGGATACTTGGGTAAGAGATTTCTGACAAGTCAGTAGCACATATCTTTACTTGTCTCTAGGGAACAATGGGTTACAACATACTAAGTCTTTAAGAAAAGAACCATTAAATGAATTAGTTTAGGTTACCATCCCCATGCTGTGTTTTCCGATCACTGTTGCCTGTTGATTCACTTTTTTTATGTTGTGATTTTTTTTTTAGTTCAACAAATAAATGAGAAGGTTAGTCTGGAGACAAAAACTATGAATTAAAGAAAGAGAAAACAGGATGAGGATAGGGACAGAGAACAGATATGCAAATTGAAAGAAAAATTGAATAAGTACTTAGAAATAGAAAAAGAAATACAACAGTTTTTATTTTTTTAAGATTTTATTTATTTATCTTTAGAGGGGAAGAGAAGGAGAGAAGGAGAGAAATATCAATGTATGGTTGCCTCTCTTGAGTCCCCTGCTGGGAACTGGCCTGCAACCCAGGCATGTGCCCTCACTGGGAATCGAACTGGGACCCTTTGGTTCCCAGGCCCGCGCTCAATCCACTGAGCTACACCAGCCAGGGCTAGTTTTTAAAACATTGATTCTAAGCTCCTTTGTTTCTAGTTTAAGTTTTGTAAATTTACTAAAACTCTTCATGAGAATTTGAAGCTATATACTATTCTTCAGCCAAATACTTCCTATTTGTTAAAACATTGTCTGTTACTCATAACACGTGAAGGAAAATTGTGTTTAATGCATAAGCTCTCATAGTGTGATGTTAAATATAGCAGTAACGACTCACAGGTCAAGAAAGGCGAACTGGAATCTAAGAGCTGTGCTTCCTTCCCCTTGGAGTGTATGTTGCCTAATAATAGACATATTTAACCACCTAATTAGTTATTTACCTTATTTATTTGATGTGAAAAGATAAGGCCTACCTCTCAAATTTAGCATGTTGCTGAAGAAATTTTAATTTCTTTCTTCTTGAAAGAGAAAAAGTGTAAAGGACAGAATTAAATTGAATCCTAATATCTCCTTTTGGTATTAATAACCATATAGTGAAAATGCAAAGGAAAGGCCACTAGATACAAAGAGCATGATGGGTTTTAATTTTAGAAGCTTTTACTTCAAAATTTTGCAGAAAGACAGTTCTTCTTAAAGCACTAACACAGTGATGTGCCAAAGTTTGATTGACATTAAATTATTTCTTTGTAAACAGCTTGTCTTTGAAATGGAAAAAAGTATTTTTATTCTCAGTCCCATTTTTCAGTATGTCCAAATGAACTTAACTCAGCTTTCCAAGGGCAAAAAAATATCTTCAGGGTGAGACCAACATAGAAAATTTCAAACTAAGGATTTTTCAAAGTTTTGAATGAATAAAATCAGGAATTCATTAATAGATTTGCCATTGCACATTATGTTACAGTCAAGCTACTGTGATTCTCGAAATAATTTTGCTTATATGCATGAATTGTGTTGATATTGTCATGTTCTCCTTGATTATTTGCTTCAGTTACTGAAGTTATTGCTTGAGATATGTGGAGTAGTATCTCCAGCAGGATTTCTTGTGAAACAGGTGACTTAGATCATCTGTGAAGGAATATAGCATCTACCACCACCTTCTATGAGTTTCTCCATGGCTGCTAAAGATTGTTACAGAAATCAACCAATATGCTGTCCCCTTGCCCCAAATAAAAACTTAACCGAAAAACTAGGGAATAACTATTGAGAAAAATGACCACTAATACAAAATGACGTGCCTCTGAAAGTATTGTGATAACAGTTTGACTTGAGTTTTTGAAGCCCAAGAAACATAAGATATGAATCACTACCAGATATGCATACTAGTTTATTTTGTGCATATGTTCTGTTTATATTTTTCTTTTGGAGATGTAGGGCCTTCTGTGACTGACGTTTGTGTTATTGAACTCTGTATGTCCAGTGCATTTCACTGGTACCATGCTTCCCTCAAATGGCATCCCCACAAGGACAGGACAAGAGCCCCATCTGTCCTTTTCAATGCTGTACCTTCTGTACCAAGAACAATGCCTGTGATATAGGACCTGCTTGATAAGTATTTATTGAATGAATGAGAGAGAGGAAGAGGAAATCAGGAGCATAGGATAAAGTTCACATTCCTTATCATGTCACACAAAGCCTTCTTTCATTTGGCCTAATGATTAAATGCACATCCCTTCCCACCCTATCCTTGAAGCATACCGAACCACTTATAATTTTTTAAACTATTAAACTACTTACATCTTTCATGCTTCTGTCCTTTTAGTCATGCCGATCCTTCTGCCTGAAGTACCCTTCCCTACCTTTCCTACCCAGGAAATACCTAAATAAAAATCTGAGTTCTGAAACTCAGCTCAGACACGATTTTTTCCATGCATTCCGTCCCTGAAAACCGACGCTAAATGTGCTGGTCCCTCTTCAGGGCTGCCATAGTACCTATAATACTTAGACTTCATGTTTTCATGTCTCTCTCCCATTCCAGACTTTCTGTTGTTGAGGACATGAAACAAATCATTTTCACCTTGAAATTAGTACCAGCTCCCTGTTACTTGCTCAATAACTTAAATGAGTATGTGAATTCTAGTGACTTTATTATTTTGTATTTCATGTTTGTGATTCTTAATTCTCTATCTAGATAAGTTTCTTCACTGCCAGAACCATGTCTTGTATTTCTAAATTACCTAGCATGATACTATGCGTGTCCAGAATGCTTCATATATACTTAGCTGGTTATTTATTGGTGACTCGAGACAGTTTCCTCAGTGTAATTTAGTAGCTTTAGATAATCTGACTTTTGATATCAGGAACCATTTAGACTCCATCCTGCATCATGACCTATAATTTCTAACTGCCTGGCTTATAGAAATATAACCTGAATGGACTTAACTGAAGATTTCCCAGAGTTGTTTTTTTCTTTTGCCTTCTTAGAAAATGGCTACCATACCAACTAAATTTATGGATTTGTTTATTTTTCTTACCTTAGTAATTTTTGCTTTATGTGTCTCAAAGCTCTGTTATTAAGTGCATACATGTTGAAGATTGTTATGTCTTCTTGATGAGTTGACTCTTTTATCATTATGTAATGTCTCTCTTCAAAGCTGGTAATATTCCATGCTCTGAAATCTGCCTTGTCTGATATTAAAGTAACCATTCCATCTCTTTTTAAATTAGTGAGTGCATGGTCAAACTTTTTCCATATATTTGCTTTTAAGCTCTGTCTTTATATTTAAAGTGAGTGTCTTATGTACAGCATATATCTACCAGCTCCAAGGGCACAGGTCTAGGGTGCAAGGTTATCTCTCCTTCTCCTTGGTTCCAGAGGGTGGAGCTACCCCCTTGGTTTCAATAGGCCAGGCTGCCACTGAGGGCCAAAGGGCTGAATCTGCCATCTCAGAAAGCCTGGAGGACAAAGCATCCAACCAAAGAGGATCATTCTCAAGCCTTAAAATCTAATGGAATTTGCCCTGCTAGGTTTTGGACTTGCTTGAAATCCCATGCTCCCTTTCTCTTCTTTCCAATTTCTCCTTTTTGGAATGGAAATGTCTGGCTTATCTCTTTCCCACCATCATATTTTAGAAGTAGATAACTTCTCTGATTTCAACAAATTCACAACTAGAAGAAATTTTGCCTCAGGATGAATCATATTTTGATTTTCACCCACATTTGATTTAGATGATATTTTTATGAGATTTGACACTTAGAGTTGGTGCTGGAATGGGTTAAGATTTTTTGGCTTTGGGAATGGGGTTGAATGTGTTTTGCACGTAAGAAGGACATGATTTGGGGGCTCGAGAGTGTGGGATGTTACAGGCTGAATTGTGACCCCCAAATTCCAGAATGTGACTATGTTTGGAGATAGGGCCTGTAAATGAGACTGATAGTGTGGGCCTAATCCAGTCTGACAGGTGACCCTATAAGAAAAGAAGATTAGGACATGTATGAGACACCAGGGGTGTGTGCTCACAGAGAAAAATAAACACGTGAGGACACAGCAAGAAGGCAATCACCTATAAGCCAAGAAGAGAGCCCTCAGAAGAAACCAACCCTACCAACACCTAAATGTTGAATTTCTAGCTTCCAGAACTGTGAGAAAATAAATTTGTCAATAAGCCACCCCATCTATGGTAGCTTGTTATGGCAGCCCTAGTAAACTAATATACTTTTTTTTTTTTTTTTTGCTCAGTCAATCCTTTCATTTTCCCCCAGCCTCCCATATGCCTTCATTTTGAAAAACACTCTTCTCTAGGTACAGAATTCTAGGTTGTTTCTAGTTTGTTTTTGTTTTTTAATACTTTAAAGATGCTGTTCCATTTTCTTCTGTTAAAAAGTCTTCTATATTCTCTTTTTTTTAAATAGTGTATTGTTTATACTATTACAGTTGTCCCGATTTTCTCCCTTTGCCCGCCTCCACCCAGCCCATCCCCCCATTCCCATAGTCAGTCCCCACAACACTGTCCATGTCCATAGGTGATGCATATATGTTCTATGACCCTTCCCTTCACCCTTTTCCAGCCAGTCCCACCTCCCCCATCCCTTCTTACAGTTGCCCGTCTGTTCCCTGTCTCTATGCCTTTGATTCGGTTTTGTTCATTAGTTTATTTTGTTCATCAGATTCCACTTATAAGTGAGAGCATATGGCATTTGTCTTTCACTGAGAGGCTTATTTCACTTAGCATAAGTCTCCACTTCCATCCGTGTCATCACAAAAGGTAAGAATTCCTTCTTTTTTACTGTTACATAGTATTCAATTGTGTAAATGTACCACAGCTTTTTTATCCACTCATGTACTGATGGGCACTTAGGCAGTTTCCAAATCTTGGCTATTGTAAATAACTCTGCTATGAACTTAGGAGTGTGTATATTCTTTTGAATTGTTTTGGGATTCTTAGGATATATTCCCAGAAGTGAAATTGCTGGGTCAAAAGGCAGTTCCATTCTTAATATTTTGAGGAAACTTCACACTGTTTTCCAGAGTGGTTGCACTGTCTACATTTTCACCAGTAGTGCACTAGGATTCCTTTTTCTCCACATCCTTGCGAGCACTTGTTGTTTGTTGATTTATTAATGATGGCCATTTTGGCAGGTATGAGGTGATATCTCATTGTGGTTTTAATTTTCATCTTTCTGATGGCCAGTGATGTCAAACACTTTTTCATATGTCTATGAACCATCTCTATTTCCTCCTTAAAGAAGTGTCCATTCAGATCCTTTGCCCATTTTTAATGGAATTGTCTATCTTCCTAGTTTTGAGTTGTATGAGTTCTTTATGTGTGTGTGTATATATATATATTCCCCCCCCCCCCACTGTGCAACCCACGGGCAGAGGCTAGGCAGTGGTTCTGGGCCAGGGTGCTCTGGCATGGGGCACTAAGTATATTTTGAATATTAAACCCTTGTCTGTTGTATCATTGGCAGATATGTTCTCCCATACAGTTGGTTCCCTTTTCATTTTGATGATGGTTTCTTTAGCTGTGCAGAAGCTTTTTAATTTGATGTAGTCTCATTTGCTTATTTTTTCCCTTTGTTCTCCTTGCCCTAGGATATATATCAGCAAAATTATTGCTACGTGAGGTATCTGAATTTTAGTGTCTGTTTTTCTCCAGGATTTTTATGGCATCGCAACTTATATTTAAGTCTTTTATCCATTTTTAGTTTATTCGGGTGTATGCTGTAAGTTGGTGGTCTAGTGTCATTTTTTTTCCCAAGTACTAAACCAGTTCTCCCAACACCGTTTATTGAAGACACTGTCTTCACTCCATTGTAAGCTCTTGCCTCCTATGTCAAATACTAATTGACCATAAAGGCGTGGGTTTATTTCTGGGCTCTCTGTTCTGTTTTATTGATCTATGTGTCTGCTCTTACTCCAGTACTAGATGTTTTGATTATAGTATAGTTTGATATCAGGTATAGTGATCACTCCATATTTGTTCTTCTTTCTCAAGATCGCTGAGAATATTCAGGGTCTTTTTGGTTCCATATAAGTTTTTGGAATAGTTGTTCTAGATCTGTGAAAAATACCACTGGTATTTTAATAGGCATCTCCTTGAATCTACAATAGTTCTGGGAAGTATGGACTTTTTAATGATGTTAATTCTTCTAGTCCATGAACACAATAATATGCTTCCACTTACTTGTATCTTCCTAGCACTTTCTTTTTTCAGTGCCCTTTAGTATTCTGAGTATAGGTCTTTTACCACCTTGGTTAAATTTATTCATAGGTACCTTTTTTTTTCATGAGTAAATTATATCATTTTCTTAGTTTCTCTTTCTGATAGTTCATTACTGTTGTATAAAAATGCCATCAATTTCTGAATATTGATTTTGTATCCTACTGTTTCGCTGAATTTATTTGTTAGGTCTAGTAGGGGTTTTTTGGTGGAGCCTATAGGGTTTTCTGCATACAATATCATGTAATCTGTGAATGATGACAATTTTACTTCCTCCTTTCTAATTTGGATGCCTTCTATTTCTTCTTCTTGCCTGATCCCTGTGGCTAGGACTTCCAGTACTAGGTTAAATAAGAGTGGTGAAAGCAGACATCCTGTCCTGTTCCTGATCTTAGGGGAGATGCTTTTAGGTTTTGCCTACGGAGTATAATGTTGGCTGTAGGATTTTCATATATGGCCTTTATTATGTTTAGGTGTGATCCATCTATTCCCACTTTGTTGAGAGTTTTTATAATAAATGGGTGCTGTATGTAATCAAATACTTTTTCCGCATCTATTGATAAGCTCATGTGATTGTTGTCTTTCATTTTGTTTGTGTGGTGTATCACATTTACTGATTTGCAAATATTGTACCATCCTTGCATCCCCATGATAAATCCCACTTAATCATGGTATATGCTCTTTTTAATGCATTACTGTATGCAGTTTACTAATATTTTATTGAGGATTTTACCAACTATGCTTTCCTTTCTTGTGTCTTTACCTGGTTTTGGAATTAGGGTAACACTGGACTCATAAAAAGAGCTTGGAAGTCTTCCCTCTTCTTGGATTTTTTGCAAGTTTGAGAAGAAATGGTGTTACTTCTTCTTCGAATGATTAGTAATATTCACCTATAAGATCATCTGATCCAGGGCTTTTGTGTGTTGGGAGTTTTTTTATTACTGCTTCAATTTTAGTTGTTATTGGTCTATTCAGGTTTTCTGCTTCTTCCTGATTCAGTTTTGGAACACTGTATGGTTCTAGAAATTTATTCATTTTGCCCAGGTTGTCCATTTTCTTGACATATAGTTGTTCATAGTATTTTCTTACAATCCTTTGTTTTCTGTGGTATCAGTTATTACTTCCCCTCTTTCATTTCTGATTTTATTCATTTGAGTCATCTTTCTATCTTTCTTTTTTTTTCAATTAGTCTATTTATAGGTATGTCACTTTTGTTTATCTTTTCAAAGAACCACCTCCCGGATTTATCAGTCTTTTACATTGTTTTTTTATTCTTTATGTCATGTATTTCCACTCTGATTTTTTTATTATTTCCTTCCTTTTGCTCACTCTGGGCTTTGTTTTTTGTTGTTTTACTAGTTTTTTTGGGTGTAGGGTTAGATTGTTTATTTGAGATATTTCTATCTCCTTTAGGTAGGACTGTAATGGTATGAACTTCCTTCTCAGAACTGCTTTCACTGTGTTCCATAGCTTTTGGGTTGTTATGTGTGCATTTTGTGTCCAGGTGCTTTTGAGTTCTTCCTTGAAATCATTGATGACCCATTCATTTTTTCATGACATGCTAATTTAGCCTTCTGTGTTTGAATGTTTTTATTGAGGTTCCTTCCTAGTTTCACACCATTGTGATCTGAGAAAATGCTTGATATGATTTCAGTTTTCTTGAATTTGTTAAAACTTATTTTATGTCCTACCATGTCATCTCTTTTTGAGAATGATCCACATGCACTTGAGAAAAATGTGTATTCTGTTGCTTTGGGATGAAATGTTCTGTAAATAGCAATTAAATCTGTTTGAACTAGCGTGTCATTTAAGGTCACTGTGTCCTTGTTGATTTTTCATCTGGAAGATCTATCCAATGGCGACACTGGAATGTTAAAATCCACTAAAATGACTGTGTTGCTGTCAATCTCTTCATTAAAGTCCAGCAAGATTTTTATATATTTACGTGTTCCTTATTTTGGGTGCATATATGTTTACAAGGGTTATATCCTCTTCTTGGAGTTATCCCTTCGGTATTGTGTAGTGACTTTGTCTCTTGTTGTCACCTTTGTTTTGAAGTCTATTTTGTCACTTATAAGTATTACTACCCCAGCTTTTTTCATTTCCATTTACATGGAATATTTTTTCCGTCCCTTCACTTTCAGGCTGTGTAAATCTTTTGTTCTGAGGTGGGTCTCTTGTAGACAGCATATATGGTTCATGTTTTCTTATCCATTCTGCTAACCTGTGTCTTTTGATTAGAGCATTTAATCCTTTTACATTTAAGGTTATTATTGGTAGGTACTTATTCATTGCCATTTTATTCCTTTTCCCTATGTTCCTCTATCTCTCTCTATTTCTTCTTTTAAATCAGTCCCTTTGACATTTCTTGGAGTGCTGGTTTGGTGTTGATGAGCACCTTTGGCGTCTTTTGCCTGAGAAGCTCTTTATTTTGCCTTCAATTTTAAATGATAGCCTTGCTGAATAGAGTAGTCTTGATTGCAGATCCTTGCTTTTCATTACTTTGAATACTTCATGCTAATCCATTCTTGCAAGAAGTGTTTCTGTTTAGAAATCATCTGACAGTATTATTTGTGACTCCCTATAGATAACTAACTTACTCTTGCTACCTTTAAGATTCTCTATCTTTAAAAACTTTGCCATTTTAATATGATGTGTCATAGTGTGGGTGTCTTTGGATTCATATTGATTGGGATTATCTGTACTTCCTGAACTTGTGTGACTTTTTCCTTCACCAGGTTAGGGAATTTTTCTGTCATTATTTCTTCAAACAGGTTTTCTATCCCTTGCTCACTTTCTTCTACTTCTGCTACTCCTGTGATGTGGATATTGTTATGTTTCGTGTTATCACAAAGTGCTCTTAACCCATTCTTGTTCTTTTTCAGTCTTTTTTTCTTTTTGTTGCTCTGATTGGATGTTTTTTCCTACCTTGCTTTTCAAATCATTGATTCGATACTCTGCTTCATCTAGCCTGCTCTTAATTCCTTCTAGAGTATTCTTCATTTAAGATATACATTCCTCATTTCCAACTGGTTTGTATTCCACTGGTTTGAATACAAACCAGTCCTTTTTCATGCTGATGTAATTCTCACTAAATCCCTTATAGTTTTCACTAAGTTCTTTGAGCATCCTTATAACCAGTACTTTGAACTCTATGTCTGATAAATTGCTTGCCTCAACTTCATTTAGCTCTTTCTCTGGGGTTCCTGCTTTTCTTTCTTTTGGGGGTTATTTCTTTTCTTTTTTTTTAAGATTTTATTTATTTATTTCATAGAGAAAGGGGAAGAGAAGGAGAAAGAGAGGGAGAGAAAGAAATATCAATGTGTGGTTGCCTCTCGCACACCTGCCCTGGGAACTTGGGAACCTGGCGCACAACCCAGGCATGTGCCCTGACCGGGAACTGAACCAGGACCCTTTGGTTCACAAGCCCATGTTCAATCCATTGATCTAACCCAGCCTGGTGAGGGGGTGGTATTTCTTTGTCTCTCCATTTTAACTGACTCTTTTTGTTTGTTTCTGTGTATTCAATACATCTGCTTTGACTCCCTGTCTTTGTGAGGTGGACTTATGTGGTAGGAGCCTGTGCAACTCAGTGTTGCCCTCTCCTTTATCCCCTGAGCTGGATGCTCTAGAAATGTCCTTTGTGTGGGGTTATGTGGGCTCGCCTGTTGTATTTGGGTCTTGATTGTTGTTGGCGTATTCATTAGTGTAATCTTTCCTCCTGCTGACTGACTGTAAGATTCAACCCCCACTACATCTTGCATGCTTTTGTACAGTTGCTGACAGAACAAAACAACACAACATACACACACACACACAAAACCAGACCTAAACAAGTCAAAAAAAAAATCCCTGAAAAACAACAGCAAAATCAACAACAAAAGATTAAAGGATAATGAGAGCGGAAAGAGAAATGGAATAGTAAAAGGAAGAAAGAATACAAGAGGACCAAGGGAAAGGAAAATGATTACGAGAGAAGCAATAAGAGTAAGGAACCAAAAGGGGAAATCACCAAAAAAGAAAACAGAAAGGGAAAGAAACATAAGAAGAAAGGAAAGAAGGGGAAAATGCAGTAAGAAAAGGGAAGAGTAAAATAGTAGATATGAAAGAAAAATTGAGGAAAAAAAGGAAATGAAAAAATAATAATGCTTATCAAAAAATAAAAATAATGTAACTTTGCTGTGTATAAGGCACTCCCATGTATAATGTACTCCCATGTATAAGGTACACCCATGCTTAGTTGCATTTTAATGCATGAGCATAATTAAAAGAATTAAAAACATTTATATAGAATTAGTACCTCCCATGTGTAATGCACATCCTTACTTTTCCCTCAAAAATGTGCATTGTACATGGAAAATTACAGGAAGTAGATTTTGTTTCAGCTGAGTTGAGTGCTTGCCTGCTACCTTCTTCTTTTGGATTCAGCTCTGATGTTGCCTGAAGCTGTTGTAAGCCAATGTCAGATTATGTCCATGTCTAGCCCTCAGCAGTTTGTGACTGCCTCTTCCAGGCTTGGCGGTGCCCTGGATGGGTGTTGCTATACTGCAGGCTGGCTTTTTTCGGCTCAGGGTACAGGGGTGGATCAGCAATCCTCGAAATGCAGCATAGGGTCTATTGCCTCCTGCCTCTGCCTGCTGACCTTCTGTCAATTTTAGTCTAGCCGCTGACCCAACTATTTCTGAGAGGGCTTCTGGCAGAATCACAAGGATGGGGACCCCTGGATCCCATGTTGCAAGCACTATTCAGACTTCAGGGAAGATGGTGTGTTGTCCCCCATCCCCACGCCACACTGCTGAGTCTGTCACAGATTATTTTCCTGAACTCAGCAGGGCAGAGCTCCTAGTAGGAAAGCAGGTGGGGCCTCCAGATCCCAGAGAATGGGTCTGCTGGAACCCAGGAGGGTGTTTCCGTGGCTCTCCTGTGAGGGGGAAGCACGGGTCTGGTTCTCAGAAACATGTATGGAATGGCTACGCCCTAAAGCCAGTCTCTGACACCCTCAGAGACTGCCTCTTGCTGTCTCCTCAGCAGGGGTTAAGACGTAGGGTGGGGCAAAGTAAGGTGTAAAAAAGATGCAGGGTGGTCCAGCAGAATTCCATAGGGTGGGGTAGGCAGGATCCCAGAGGATGGGGCAGTTGGTTTCCCACAGGCTGGGGTAATTGTTTTACCCTTGGAAGGGGCTTGCTCTTCTCAACAAAAATGGCTGCTGCAGTATTGAGGTACATCTAGGCACAGGCAATCCAGTAGCTGTTCCCCACCATCTCTCCCCAAAGCCTCCCTCTCCAGATTCTCCTTGGATGACTCCAGTCTGCACCACCCTCCTTTCACCTGAGCCCAAGGTGAATGGCTGCGAACAACAAACCTGTGCTTTGGCCCCATAGGGAAAAAAATGAAAAACAGTGGCTTTTTCTCCCCAAGGACTCTGTCTCTCCCCTACAGACAAAACCCTGCAGCCACACAGTAATCACTGGATACTACAGGATCATCTCATCCTGGCACTGGCTCTTTGTGCTTGGGAGTCTGGTCTAGGGTTCAGGCTCCACTCCTCTCAGGGGAAGCTCCCACAGCTGCACCATACTCAGCCTGCCACCCCTGGGAGCAGTGCAAGCCCCTTTCGCGTCACCCGTTCCTGCTCATCAGGACGTGGTTTCTTCCCATCCTTGGTTAAGAGTTTCCTCTTCAGGTAGCCTTTGGGTGTTTATTTCAGGTGGCTGTGCCTCTCTTTGTTTTTATTTCCTATTTGGTTCTGGGAGGTGGTGCGAGACACATCCTCCTACTCTGCCTCCATCTTGCCCCACCTTGTCTTTTTTTCCTGTCATGTTTCTTTTTTTTCTACTGTCAGGATTTTATTAATTATTTTTGGTTTTCAGCCATTTAAAAATAATGTGCCAACTTCTCATGTTTGTTTTTCATGTTTGGGATAAAATTCTATTTGGGATCTCTGAGTCTCTTGGATTTACAATTTGTTTGTTGTTTTCTTTTAATATATTTTATTGATTATGCTGTTACAATTGTCCCATTTTCCCCCCTTTATTCCCCTCCACCCTGCACACCCCCTCCCACCTGCATTCGACGCCTTCTCCATTGCCCATACTATTCTTAACCTCCCCCTGTATATTTTCTACCTACCATCTATGCTACTTATTCTCTGTACCTTTTCCCCCTCTCCTCCTCCCACTCCCCTGTTGCTAACCCTCCATGTGATCTCCATTTCTGTAATTCTATTCCTGTTCTAGTTGTTTGCTTCATTTTTGTTTTTTTTTTTTTAGGTTCAGTTGTTAATAGTTGTGAGTTTGTTGTCATTTTACTGTTCATATTTTTGCTTCTTTTTCTTAGATAAGTCCCTTTAACATTTCATATAATAAGGGCTTGGTGATAATGAACTCCTTGAACTTGATCTTATCTGAGAAGCACTTTATCTGCCCTTCCATTCTAAATGAAAGCTTTGCTGGATGGAGTAATCTTGGATGTAGGTCCTTGCCTTTCATGACTTGGAATACTTCTTCCCAGCCCCTTCTTGCCTACAAGGTCTCTTTTGAGAAATCAGCTGACAGTCTGATGGGCACTCCTTTGTAGGTAACTCTTCTTTTTCTCTTGCTGCTTTTAGGATTTTCTCCTTATCTTTAGTCTTTGACAATGTAATTACGATGTGCCTTGGTGTGTGCTTCCTTGGGTCCAACTTCTTTGGGACTCTCTGAGCTTCCTGGACTTCCTGGAAGTCGGTTTCCTTTGCCAGATTGGGGAAGTTCTCCTTTATTATTTGTTCAAATAAGTTTTCAATTTCTTGTTCTTCTTCTTCTCCTTCTGGCCCCTCTATGATTCAAGTGTTGGAATGTTTCAAGATGTCCTGGAGGTTCCTAAGCCTCTCCTCATTTTTTTTAATTCATGTTTCTACATTCTGATAGAATGTTTCTTTCTTCCTTCTCCAAACCATTGATTTGAATCCGTTTCTTCCCTTCACTGTTGGTTCCCTGTACATTTACCTTTATTTCACTTTTCACAGCCTTCATTTTTTCCTCTATTTTGCAACCATACTCAACCGACTCTGTGGGCATCCTGATTACCAGTGTTTTGAACTGTGCATCTGATAGGTTGGCTATCTCTTTATCACTTAGTTGTATTTTTTCTGGAGCTTTGGTCTGTTCTTTCATTTGGGCCATATTTCTTTTTGTCTCAGCATGCCTGTTATGTAGTAAGGGGTGGAGCCTTAGGTGTTCACCTGGGCAGGGTATCCAATGTCCCTGCATTGTGACACTGTATGTGGGGGAGGGGTCTGAGAGGGTACAGTGCTGCTTGCTCCATTCTGTTCCTGCTTTCAGTCACTTCCCCCGCTACCCACAAGCAAATTGTGCCCTTCTGGTGTTGATTCCCGGGTAGGTGGGTTTGTGTATATTCTAGAACACTGTGGGTTTCTCCAACTCTCCTGTGAGGCTGGGAGTTTTTCCCATCACCTCATCCCCCACAGGTGTTTTCAGTCAGAGACTTTGAGGCTTTATTTCCCCAAACTGGAACCCTGGGTTGTGTGGTCTGTCTCGCTCCTCAGTTATTCCTCCCAGTTTATCTGCACATGAATGTGGGACCGCCCAGTCCGCCGGCTGCCGCCTTGCCTGGTCCTCCATCCACAGCCTTGCCTCAAGTCCTCTCTACCCAGCTGCCCGTCTCCACCCTTCCTACCAGTCTGAATGAATGTTTCTTCTTTAACTCCTTGGTTGTTACGTTGACATACAGTTGGATCTTTTGTCAGTCCTGGTTGTTTTTTATTTTTAAATTTGTTGTTGTTCTCCTTTTGGTTGCCAAGGAGGCACAGTGTTTTTACCAATGCCTCTGTCTTCGCTGGAAGTTCTACATTTTGTTTTTAATTTGGGAAGATTCTTAAATCAATTGATAGCAGTGAATTTTAATTTTTGAGTTTAATAAGTCTGCCCTAATATTTTATACTCTGTGGTGTTTTCTTTGGGTGTGATATATTAGTTTTCATTGGATTGATTTGATAGGTGGGTGCATGAATGACAGGCAGGCATATATACATCAGTGCCTTGTGATACTCATATTAACTTCAGTGTAGAATGAGAGTTGAGGGCACACATTTTACAGTCAGTTACAAGTAGGTTTCTGTTGTTTTACCTCTCCTGACTACCTGATGTGAGTTTTCTGAAAATCTCTACCTGTTCTTTCATCTTTCTACAGACATAATGTTGTGAGAATTATTAATGCAGGTAGATGGCAGTTCTTATTGCTATTACCATCATCATTATTTTCACTTACTATTTTACTAAGAATCAGCATAATGGGCCCCACATCAACCTTAGAATTTTCCCTTATTCTAGAATCTTTATTTAAAATTATTTTATTGTTGTTCAATTACAGTTGCCTGTTTTTTCTCACCACCCCTCTCTCCCACCCCCTCCAAACCCACCTCTCT
>PVKM010020838.1:0-23103 GCA_004027735.1 Carollia perspicillata
TTGTTTGTGGGGGGGGGGGCGGAGGTTGGTGTTGAGTTTTGTAAGTTCTTTATACATTTGGATCTCTTATTAGATATGTGCAGAAAAATGAAACTAGACCACCTTCTTACACCACACAAGGATAAATTCAGAATGGGCTAAAGACTTAAATATGAGACCTGAAACCATAAAAATCCTAGAAGAAAACATAGGAAGTAAAATATGAGACATTACTTGTAGCAATGTTTTATCTGATATTTCTCCCCAGGTAAGGGAAACAAAAGAAAAATAAACAAATGGGACTACATCAAACTAAAAAGTTTTTGCACAGCAAAGGAGACAATGAACTAAACAAAAAGACAACCTGTGGAATGTGAGAACATATTCTTTGCTCTTTCTTATAAGTACATAAGACCCGCCAGGATAATCCAGAATAATCTTCTTCTCTCAAGATCCTAAATTTAATTATGTTTGCCAAGATCTTTTTTAAAAAATAAGTAACATTTACAAGTTTCAAGGATGAGGACTTGATATTGTTGGATGGCCATTATTCAACCTACTACAAAAATTTATATGAAGGGGGACCCCCCAAAAAAACAGAACTTATTTTTTAAAAATGTGTATTTATTTGTACATGTTTAAACTTCAGTCACCTTCAAAATACTCTCTATTTGATGCAATACACCTATGTAGACATTTTTTTCCACTGCTTGAAACAGTTTTTGAATGCATCAATTTTGATGTCTTTTAGTGCTTCTGCCATTTTTTGTTTCACCTCTTCCACATTGGTAAAATGTTCCTTTGGAACATTTGTGTTCCAATAATTATAAATGTCCAAATAATAATTTCCATAATGGAAATTATTTTCATCTAGGGAGATGAAAAAAAGTCACTCGGGGTGAGATACGGGTGAATGGGGAGGGTGGGGCATGGGAGCATGCTGTTTTTGTCAAAAACTGCTGAACCCTCAGTGCGGCATGGGCAGGTGCACTTGTAAATCACCTATCATGAAATGGGCAAATGCATTGAATGAGTCTTTAAAAAAATTCACTGAAGCCAAATTCAGCCTCTCACAACAACACCAGTTAGCACACTGATACAGATAGGTTCCTAGAACACTCACTTAGCAGGGAAGCCTGTACTACAAGAGGCCTGCCCTCCAGAAGCTAATCCTGGGGTTTTTGGTCATTCCCCTCATGAAGGTTATTTAACACAATATTTTGTGACATTGAAATACTCAATAGTAACAGAATTCAACTCTTTATATTTAATGTAACAATGTTTCTACTTGGTAGAATTTGTCTTTTTGTAAAAATTTTGAGTAAAGTGTGTTTTCACAGTATAAATAAAATTCTTTGTGAAGAGGTACCATATGCATTTATCATGTGATGGTGGCCAGTCCCACAAGTAGAAAGACTCCCAAGTGATTGATTTGCAAGACCCTGAGCTCTCCCCACTCTGACTGCCTCTCACCTTCTCTCACAAGTCCTTTAGCAACACTTAGGGGATTGTAAATGATAGAAAGTGGCAAAGGTTTCATTGCCAAGGACTTCATAGGCTTCACCAGGCATTCCCCAGCCCTGGGTAGAATCCTCAGCCTCTCTCTGTTACTAAAATGGTGAACTTCTCCCTGTGGAACTGAAGGGCTCATTGCTTCGCCAGGAGAGGCTAGTATTTATTGTGAACATATATGCCATTGATGTGCACAAAGCAATTCTTATACAGCCTGTCTGCAGACAGAAACTAGTTCTTGGTGTGGAAGATGGTAAGCCTGGTGAATATCCCAAAATAATCATGAACTTCAACACAAAAATTAAAAAAAAAATTCAATGATAATTCTTTTAAAAATAGGCTTTGATTAAATCTGCTTTCCTTTTTTTCTTATTGGTTTATATTTTACTTCTGATTCTGTTATTAATTGTTATCCTAGGCAAATTATTTTCTTTCTTTTACACTTATGCAGTAAACATAATAAAGGATATCTTAATTATTTCATTGAGGAGCTAGGAAGAGCATATTGCTATTTGTGTGTGTATACAAGCACTTTGAAGATCATAAGAATTATACAAATGTAAGACTTTTAAATAATATTAATGAGTACTTGCTTGGGGAGAAAAATGTATATATATGTATACATACATACATGTATATATCAAGATTTCACATCTATGGAACAGTATTGTTTATTTTTCTTTCTCCTGGCCTCTGTTTCATGCATATTGAGCTATGTCTTTATTTAAGTGGTTCCATCTGGAGCAAAAAGTAAAGAAAAGTTAAGGAAGCAATAGCATGCCTTCTCAATCTTGCAGACCGTATCTCCCTAGAGTTCAAGGTCTGGTATGCCTGGGAATCGTTTACAACATTCTATACTTTAAAAAAAATCCCTCTCTCCAATAATACAAATTCCTTTGTTAAAGGCACACAGAGCCAATATTCGGAGGGTTTAGAAATGCGCCTACTGCGGGTCTGTCTGCGTTATTGGAGCCGCCGGCAGGAGCGCTGGTCTGCTGCAGCGTTTATAGAAAACACATGCGCATAGATGCCAGCTACAGAGCACTCACAGAGTGGTGAGACTTTGTGTTTCTTTCCCCCAGATTCGACTTTGTGAGAAGCAGTAGAATACGTCTCACTGACAGGTGTTCTAGGCAGAAGTTTTACCTGTATTGGGTGAAAACTGAATTTCCAGCAGAAGGGACCTCCGCTTGATCAGGTTCCCTCTACTGAGTGCACTTAGTTCGCTGTTCATTCTGTGCAAATGGCCCTGGCTCTAGAATTCTGCCCTTGTAGGTCCTACCCACCCAGAAAGTATGGACTATATTTACAATGTAGCCAGTGAATGGAGAAGAAATTTGTCATACTTATTATAAGCAACATTTCTTCAGCTGCTAACTAATGTCGGGATTAACACTGTTTCATAACTGAAACTGTGTACCTGGAATAAAAATTAGGGGACCCAGGCATCAGAAAGTGGCACTAGCCAGTCAAGAAACTCTAATATGAATATTGTTAAACATGATTAACTGAACATTTTAAAAGTACAAAGGAGATGGCAAATATTCTCTAAAAGGTCAGCAACATGTTTCCCTGTATGTAACCAGTATATATTTTAATATGAAAATTTTCTAGAATACAATAGCAACAGGTTAGAAATATATATGGTGTCAAAATTCCATTCTGATTTAAACTTCATAACAGACCAATATTTTTCATTTTGCACAATTTCTAAGAAACAATGTAGAGTATATTTGAATTCTTCTAACCATTTCCATTGTGCGTGTGTGTGGCAGGGTGGGGAGACTGTAGACTCTTCATCCTGAAGTTCCTAAAGTGTGATCGTTCACAGCCTTATGTTGGAATAGCTTTTGATTAATTATACTACTCCAGATGGCTGGGTGGTTAGATTAATATATGAAGGGGCAACCCAAAACAAACAAAACAAAACAGAATTATCTTCTGGAGGGCAGACACCTTGTAGTACAGGCTTTCCCTGCTAGGTGAGTGTTCTAGGAACCCATCTGTAACAGTGCACCAGCTGGCACTGTTGGGAGAGGTTGCATTTGGCTTCAGTGCATTTTTTGAAGACTCTTTCAACACATTTGCCCATTTCACGATGGATGATTTGTGAGCACACCTGCCCACACTGTGCTGAGTGTTCAGCAGTTTTTGACCAAAAACAGCATGACCCCCATTCACCCAATCTTGTCTCAAGCAAATTTTTTACATTATCTTTTTTAAAAAATATATTTCATTGATTATGCCATTACAGTTGTTCCATTTCCCCCCTTCATTCCCCTCTACCCTGCACACCCACTCCCACCCACATTCCCCACCTTTAGTTCATGTCCCTATGTCATAAGTTCTTTAGCTTCTACATTTCCCACACTACTCTTGCCCTCCCCCTGTCTATTTTCTCCCCACCTTTTATGCTACTTATTCTCTGTACTTCCTCCCCTGCCTCCTCCTCCCACTCCCCTGTTGCTAACCTTCCACGTGATCTCCATTTCTGCGGCTCTGCTGCTGATTTAGGTGTCCGCTTAGTCTGCTTTTGTTTTTGGTGTGGAGGTTGAGCAATTTTTTTGTTTGTTTCTTCCTCCAGATGAAAAATGTCCTCCAAGGGAAATGTTTTGCCAGTGTGGAAGAGGTGAAATAAAAATGGCAGAAGCAGTAAAAGGCATCAAAATAGTTGAGTTCAAAACTGTTTTGAGTAGTAGAAAAAATGTCTTGATAGGTGTATTGCATCGAATTGAGAGTACTTTGAAGATGACTGAAGTTTAAACAGGTAAGAATAAATACACAATTTTTATAAATAAATTCCAGTTTTTTTTGTTCTCCCTCATAGATAGCTAGTCCAAATAATATGTGTTTTAATTTATATCTTGAAAGCTGTACATCTCTATTTCACCATCCACTAACAACTGCTATAACAAGTACTTAAGCTAAAAACTCTTAAACTTTCTATAATTAAAATTAATATTTGTTTTGAACCCTCATTTTGCTAGGTAATGAACATCTTTTTCTAAAACTGCAACTCCATTATAGGAGGCTTACAAGGTGCCAAGGTATTACAAATAGACTTGAGCCAATTTCTGCTCCTCTCAAGAAATTTAATTCCAAAGCTAAAAAGAAAGTAAGTCTCAGACCAAATGCCACCATACATATAAAACACAGAGAGAGACACAGAGACAGAGAGACAGAGAGAGAGACTCTGTTAAATAAACCTTTATTAGTCAGCCAGTGCAAACAGTTCATAAACTTGTTTTGCAATCCCCACAGAGCCCCACTCTCTGTTCTCTGTTCTTTAATGTGCTTCAACCACCACCTTACCTGGAAGATGCCCTAAGGCAGATGTGATGATAATCTTCCAAAGGCAAGATTCCACGACTCTTCCATTGTCAAGTGTAATTATTGTGAAGAACTTGTGATTTATCCTACTTGCAAACTCACATGTCAATCTACTATGGTTTTGTGAGTACTTCCAGAAGACTTGAGACTCCTGGATCAGAGACACAGGACAGTTATTACTCACAACTATAGGAATAGCTTCAGTGTCAGAATTTACACTAGTTCTTGGAGCTCCAGCCCCCACAGGGCAATGTAAAAAAAAAAAAAAAGGCCAGATTATACCTGCACCTTCAATCAGGTATTACAGAAGAGTAGACCTGGGTTTAGAGAACTTTGAATCTTCTGTGGTGAATGGTAGCCTACTTTATGCTATTGCCAAAAAAGTATATTTCTAACATTATTCACGCTATGAATAAACCACTAATTTCACTAATTAAAAACCTATTTTGGCAGTTTACTAATTAGCTACATTTCTGGTGTGATTAGAATAATGATAGCTGAAGTGCTTATAATAACCACATCTGGACAGGGTCTTCTCTGATATAATGCTAAGTGACCACTCCTGGGGTGAAGATTCTTAATTAGTATGCTGGCTGCACAGGAAATATGAAAATGTCCATGCTTAACTATTCTAATGAAAATTGCAGATGTCCTCATGCTAGATTCGAAGGTAGCTCCGAGTTTCTTCATTATCACCTGCCTATTCAGGCATTCGCTGCATTATCTGACGCTGAGTTATCATCAGCCATTAGCTTCTATTGACGCATCCTTTATCCTCAATCACAAAACTTCTCAAGTCCACCCTCTGTCAATTACTTTGATGTTCCTTTGGAATGGCAGAAATACTTTTTGACTACTGGACAACCGCCTGGCTATGCATGGGAGCTCCATGAGGTCATTCCAGAATAGTCTGCCAAGACAACCCCCTCAGTAACTGCTCTTCTATGCCTCTGTGCAATGCTGAGGCATGGAAGTCCTGGAATTCCTCGTTATTTTACAGACTACCTGTGACTGAAGTATAGTCTCCTTTGGTTCTCAGTTCAATTGTCTCAGCTCAATTGTCATGGAGGGGGTGGGTGGACAGGTCTCAAGCATTTCTCAGGGATACACATAAAGGCTTCTCTCCATTATTAAATCTCTAATCTTCTTTCCTCTTTTTCAACATCACCTCTATCTCTAAAGAAGTACTGTCCAGTAGCATTTTCTGGGATGATGAAAATACCGTGTAGCTTTGCTATCCAATATGATAGCCACTAGCCATATGTGGCTATTGAACATTTTAAATGTGGCTAGTGTAACTAAGTAACTGTTTTTGAATTTGATTAATTTTAATTAATTTAAGTCTAACTACAAGTAACCAGTGGCTATCATATTGGATAGTGCAGTTCTAGAATCTATATAATCTAGGGTGGGGAATGATTAATAGGAAAGGAGGGAAATTTTCTAATATACATTTTCTATTTTTCAAAAGCTTTTTATTCCCTAAACTATTTTGAAAACCAAGTCAAGAATTGGTTTTGTTTCAAAACCAAAAGCACCAAGCATGGGAATGTACACCTGTGAATTCAACCAAACATTTAAGAAAGAAATTATACTAATTCTCTACGTTCTCTTTTAGATGATAGAAACAGAGGAAATACTTCCTAACTCATTCTATGAGGCCAGCATTACCAAAGCCAGACAAAGCTTCTAAAGAAAACTACAGACAAATACCTCTCATGAACATAGATTCAAATAAAGTATTAGCAATTCAAATAGAAAAAAAATGTGTGAAAAGAATTATATACCGCAACTAAGTAGGATTTGTCCTGGATATGCAAGGCTAGTTCAATATTTGAAAATCAATTCGTGTAATCCATCACATCAACAGAATAAAAAGAAAAATCATATGATCATACAATAGGTGCAGAAAAATCATTAGACAAAATCAAGCTTCCATTCTTGATAAAAATTTAGTAAACTTGGAGCTGGGGGAAATTTTCTCAACTTTATAAAGACTATCTATAAAAATCCTGAAGCTAACTTTATACTTAATGGTGATAATTTCTAAACTTTACCACTAAGTTTAGGCACAAGGAAAGGACATTCCTCTCGTCATTTCTTTTCAACATCATACTGGAAATCTTGCTAATGCAATAAGATAAGGAAAGGAAAACATACAGATTGAAGTTTATAAACACATGAAGATATAAAACTGTTTTTGTTTGCAAATGACATGATTATCCATGTAGGAAACCCAAAAGAATCAACAAAATTCTTCCTAGAATTAATTAGTGATTATAACAAGTTTGTAGGAACAAGGTTAGTATACAAAAGTCAATGGCTTTTTGTACACTAACAATGAACAAGTGGAATTTCAGTTAAAAACACAGTAGCATTTACATCAACACCCCCAAAATTAAATTCTTAGATATAAATCTAATGACATATGTATGCAATCTATATGACGTAAATATAAAACTATGATGAATGAAATTAAATTAATGGAGAGATATCCATATTCACGGGTAGAAGGAGTCAATATTGTCAAGATGTCAGTTCTTCCCAACTTAAACTGCAGATTCTCCTTGTGGTCTAAATCAAATCTTAGCAAGTTACTTTATGGATATCAGTAAACTGATTCTAAATTTTGTATGGATGTGACAAAAGACTTGAAATAAGCAACACAATGTTAAAAGAGAAGAAAAAAATTAGGAGAACAAAAAAAAATCTACACACAGACTTTACATCCTTTGCTAAAATTAGTGCAAAGTGGATCATAGGCTTCAAAGTAAAATAAAAAAGTATAAAACTCCTAGAAGGTAACACAGAAGAAAACTCAGATGATCTTGGCTGTTGTGATGTTTTTTTAGCTACAAAACCAAAGACATAATCCATGGAAAAATATTTGATAAGCTGGACTTTATAAAATTAAAAACTTCTGATTTATGAAAGACAGTATCAAGAAAATGAGAAGACAGGCCACAAAGCAGAAGAAAATATTTTCAAAAGACACTCTGATAAAGGACTGTTATATAAAATGTACAAAGAACACTTAAAAATTCAACAATGAGAAAATACACAATCTGATTAAAAATGGGCCAAGACTTTAATGGACACCTGACCACAGAAGATACACAGATGGCAAGTGAGCACATTAAAAGATGCTCCACCTCACATATCATCAGGCAACTGCCAGTTAAAACTGAGATATTGCTTCCTACCTATTAGAATGGATACAATGGAGAACACTGGCAGCACCAAATGCTGGTGCTGTGATGCAAGAGAAACTCTCATATCTTGCTGGTTGGAATGCAAAATGCTACAGCCACTTTGGAAGGTAATTAGGTGGTTTCTTACAAAACTAAACATACTCTTACCATATGGTTCAGCAATGTGCTTTATTTGCCCAAAGGAGTTGAAAACAAGTCCACACAAATACCTGCATGCAGGTGTTTATAGTAGCTTGATTCATAATTACCAAAACTTGGAAGCAACCAAGATGTCCTTCGGTAGAAAAATGAAGAAACAAACAGTGATGCATCCAGGCAATGGAATAGTACTAAGTGCTGAAAAGCAGAGGGCTGTCAAGGCAATAGAAGACATGGAAGAAACTGGAGTGCATATTACTAAGCAAAACAAGCCGATCTGAAAGAGCTCTGTGCTGTATGATCCCAACTATATAACAGTCTGGAAAAGGCAAAACTATGGAGACAATAAAAATATCAGTGGTTGCTATGGGTGGGAGAGAAGAGAGAGAAATATGCAGAGCACGGAGGAGTTTTAGGGCGGTGAAAATACTCTGTAAGATACTGTAATGATAGATTTATGCCATACATTCTTTCAAATGCATAGAATGCACACAACACCGAGGTAAGGTGAACCATGGACTTTGGGTAATAATGATATGTCACTGTAGGTTCTTTTTGGTAAAAAATGTACCATTCTGGTGAGTGATGCGATCATAGGAGGCTGTGCATGGGTGGGACAGGGTGTATACAGGAAAATCTCTACACCTCTCTCCCGGTGTTGCTGTAAACTTAAAATTGCTCCAAAAAATCTTTGGAAAAAGCCCAATAACATCCCCCATTAAAAACAAAACAAAACAACAACAACAAAAGGAGGAAGAATCGGCCTTCGTCTTCTGCTGAACACTCTCTTCCTCGGACCACGAACGCTGCTGCCCAAATGTGGGAGGGGCGTGCATGATTGAAAAGGGGCAGTCGGTTAAAAACCGGACGTGTAATTCTTCCAGATTATTATCATAACTGCACTTTTCTTAAGTCTCAGTTTAGGAAAAATCAAAGTGAGACACCGCAAGGTTAACTTCTGAGACAAAAAAGCATAGAAAAAACAACATAGGTGCTTACATTTAATCTCCCTTTATTACTAACTTGCAGTGTGACCTTAGAAAATCAGTTAATTTTTCAGAGCCATAAGTTATCAATGTATAAAACAGGGGCTAATACTATTTTTCTGAGAAGGTTGCGGTGTTTCAAACTGAGTATAATTCATATAGAGCACTCTGGCAGGTCAAACAACACTGTGTAAAGTTTGGCTATCATTAGCCATTCTCTCTCTGTGCTTGAAACAAGATGTGTTCATTAATTGCTTGGTTTGCACTGGAATCTCTACTTGTTCAAATTTAGCTTCTAAGAAATATATATGCATACTATTTCATTAAATCATTGATAATTTTCTTCTCCAAATAATACGTATCACAATTATAACCTTATTGTGTATCACTTCATGACTGATACTTTTTTTAATACTTATATATTTCTATAGGTGGTATCAGCCCAAACTTTACCTAGAGATTATATAAATAAATATTTAAAGGAACCTATGAGTATGTAACGCATGTTCACACACATAGACACACCGCTCAAGCACTCCCCCTTTAAAAAAAAATGAAGTTATTTGGCAGTTCTAATAAAGAAAAAAAGAAGTCAAATCTGTATCTGATTTTAAAGTCTGTTAGAGATACTGGTTGTTTTCAGAGGGTGGTACAAGCTATAATAAACTTTACTATAACCATAAACCAACATAGTTGAAAGCCTTTACACTCTTGAGAATAAACATACATACTCATCAAAAGATATTATGAACTAACTCTAACTAGAGAAATAGATAAGAAGGCTGTTTCACTGGCTTAATGCTTACACCAGACTCTTGGGTGTGTACAGGAGTAGTAGGTGGTTGTCACGGAGGAACCATGGTCCTCATGAAACACTGCCAGGGGACACAAAAAGGGAAAATTACAGGGAGTAAGAGCTAGGGTCATTTATTCACGTATTGCTTAGTTAACCCCTATTTGTTTTGTCTATATTGTGCTAGACCAATGTTTGTCAAACTTTTTTATTATTGGCACCCACCTACCCCCCCAGTTGAACTCATCTTCCATGAAATATTTGTACCACAATTATACTGTGTATCTATTTATGGATTCTGACCCTTTGGAGGGTGAGAAGACATTATATCGTCTAAGATTTTTTTGCCTTCTCAATGGTAATATCACTTCCATTGAGAATGCATATACTATTTGTCAGAAACAAGTGGAAAGCAAAGGAGATGATGTTTCTGTCCTCAGAGTCTGACAGTGTAGTAGGGCAGACAATCAAAATAGACAACTGCACATCACAGTGAACACTGTAATGGAGATAACAGAGAACCAGCGAACTTAGTCCAACTGGCAAAGCCAGCTCCCGGTCCGCACACCCAGGACTGGGTGTCTTTTGAAGTGCTATAGGAAACTGAACTACTGAGGCTTCAGTTAAGTTGTGAATCATTTCAAAATTAAAGTGCCAATATTATTATTAACAATAAAAACAACTAATTCAATGTAAAATTTCCCATGTGTAACTCCTGAAGAACGCCGAGAGGCTGTCTGCCAAGGCCAGCGAGCAGAGGGGGTTGCTTGGGGAAACTGACTGTACTCCCACTGAGATGCCATCCAAGGAGCTTGAGTCTTTAAAACCAGATGGATAACTTGCAGTAGAATTGTAGGCCAGAGGCTGTTTTAAACGGGATAATGCCCAGCAGCGTTTCTGCCAGGGGGCATGACACCTGCAGCAGAAAGAACTGAGTGTGAACTGCAGGACGCTGAAGCTAAGGAGAAGCTGTTGATGGTGGGAAGGGCCCTGCTGGAGTTGAGGGGCTCCATTCAAAGGCCAGCAGAAGAATCAGAAAGACAAAGTGCCCACAAGAGGCTTTTGACAGTGGTTTTGGCTGGAGGAAACTTACACCAAAGAAAATCAGTGCCAGCCAAATAAAAACAGTCCTGGCCTTCCTTTCTTTTCCCTCTCCTTCCTTCCTCAGGCCAGTGAGTGGAAGAGGAGAGAGGAGGTTCAGATGAGAGATAAGAAGGTAACAAACCACATACTTCCTTCCCTGTGAAGAAGGTGTCCAACCTGCGATAGGTCCAAACTGGAGGACACAAGAAAATTCAACTTGAAATTCTAGAGATTAAACCTTTTTCCCTATCTAGGACATATCAGTTACACAGATGACACTTTTTGTATTAGAATTGACTGGAGAAATTTTTATGATCTGAGAGTAAGTACTAAACTATGAAACCTGCCCAAGATTTTACGAGAAGCTAGAAAACTAGCTCCACAGGGAGAGGCTAGTTCTGAACCACTGTGTGCGGGGAGTAAGGTTGCTTCTGATTGCCCTTTCGGAGGCTGGTGTGTTCAACTTACCAGTTATAATTGGCCACTATGGCGATGTGGAGAGCCAGCAAACCTTCCCAGGGCCCTGATGGAGCAAGAGAAGGTGACTCTGATTCAGAAGGTGGGGTGAAACCAGGCCCCCGGGGGCATGAGGCAGAGCCTCGGCAGGAGCCGAGGAGAGACTGAAATGGAAGAGTGCGACCACTGAGATGAAGTCGATTCCAGGTGAAAAGAGGCGGACGTCATCAACACAGGTGGAACACCACACAGAGCCGCCGGGGACCTGGGCGAGGCTGACAGATCAGCAGACTCTTCCAGTTAGTATGGTCGGCAAGATCACACTCACCCTGCTCTGCATGCCCTCCATCCCCTAGATTTCATGCTAGAGAGAAGGATACTGAACTAGGAGAGCCTGATCAAGGGTCCCCAAATCCGATCATTACCTGAGGGGATGTCGTTTATTTTATTGCACTACAACTTAAATTTAGTTTTTTTCCCTCCTGCCATCCAGACAGTGGAAATGCCCGAGGAAAATC
The DNA here is from genome assembly GCA_004027735.1 of Carollia perspicillata. Classification (NCBI taxonomy): domain Eukaryota; kingdom Metazoa; phylum Chordata; class Mammalia; order Chiroptera; family Phyllostomidae; genus Carollia; species Carollia perspicillata. The sequence goes on from PVKM010020838.1 coordinate 12,008, forward strand.
AGACTAGTTTTAGGCAAAATAAATAAACACTTTTCTTGCCCTAGGGATTATAATTAAGTACATTCTATGATGCTTCCCCTGCGCATTTAGCTTGGGCACTTAAATAACATAATTAAAATGTTGGACACATAGTGGAAATTCTTATTTGTTCACTTTCCCCCTTTACTAGGGACTGTGCATTTTCACATATTGATGACTTGAAGCAGCGGCAGTCCTGACCCCAGTTCTCGTTTTTAATGTGGTCATTTTAGTGAGGATCGTGCTGTTCTTCAAAATACTTGGTGTAGAGCAGCACTCAATTCATGCTGAATAAACAAACAAGGCATCTTCTATTTCAGTCACAGGTTTGGAACGCAGTGGCTGCAGGCCTCTGCAGACACCCTGCACTTCCTGAAGTCTGCTTCCCAGTGTATTAAGCTGAACATCTTAATTACAGCCTCTGCTCTTACTCTCTCTGAAACTCTTCACTTCAGCTATCTTTGTCTGCATATTTGTGCTCTTGTGCTTTGCGTTTGGCTTCCAAGTGGAAGATATTTCTCTCTGTCTAGTCATGAAAATCTCTTCATGCATTTACCTGGAGTTCTGCATTAATTTGTTTCGTAAGATTGGTTTTCTTAATTGTCACTAACTTCTGGGCTTTTATCTTGGGTTGCTCTTTGCATCCTGCTTCACTTGGAAGTCTTCTGAAGAAAACATCCGTAGACGGTATGAGCACAAGATCCATAATCTCAGGTCTCATCTTCTTCCTGGCCTTGCTGACACTGACCACAGCGACCATTTGTTGTACCTACCTGTGGGGCCCTATTTTGTGGTCTGTTAGCACATTTGTGCCTTAGTAGTCCCACTATTTCCCTTTGGTGTCAGCGCTCTGGAAAGAACTGTAATCTTCTCGTCATGATTTGGGAATGAGTCACTTCTGGGCAGTGGGTGGCTATGAAAACAATCACTTTAGGACTTCTTTTCCTTGTTACTGGGATTCATGCTTTTTATTCCCCTCCCATCATGAGAAGGGCTGGCCTGTGTAACCCATAAGATAGTGTAGAAATGAAGATACATAACTTCCAAGCTAGACTGTAAAAGATACGTGGCTTTCACCTTGTTGTAGGTGAAGCCAGCCACTGTGTCATGAGGATGCTTCAAGTCGTCCCAAGACAGGTTCATGTGGTGAGGAACTGAGGCCTCCTGCCAACAGCCAGCACCAATCTTCCAAACGTGTGAGGGAACCATCTCGGAAGGCCATCCTTCTGTTGACATCTTGACTGCAACTTCACGAGAGCCTGAGGCAAACCACTTAGGTAAGGCACTGTCAGATTCCCAACCCACGGAAATTATCTAAGATAAATGCACCATGTTGTTTTAAGCTGCTATGTTTTAGAGGAATTTGTAATTCAGCAATAGATAAAACTCTTACCCTAGAAAAATCTGTACTTGATTTGATGTGAATTTGGTGATGGAACATAGTGTTGACTTGAGAAAAACTAGGAAAGTAATAGTAATAAGTTTACTCCTCTTAAAAATCCATGAAAGATGGTGACTTGTGATCTTGGAGTATAAAGGACAATGATGGTCACACCACAGCCCAATCACGAGTCAAAAGAAGCAGCTACAGTTAAAGTTCCCAAGCGAAGAAGAACATATGACTAAGTGAAATAAGATTCTCCTGGTTTTCAGAAACAAAGGGTACATTCTTGTTACTTTGCTTATGGAAAGCAAAAAGGTTTTGAAGGAGTTACAAGATGGACTTATGAAATAAAATCATCTTTACCATTTCAAGAGTTAGTGATGACTTTTGATTGTAATTCCCTTGTAAAGATTCAGAAAGTGGTGAGACTTTTATCCAGAAAAGTAAGCAACACATATGTCACATGGAAGATATGTATTAGTTGATAAACCTTTTGATTACCAATAAAAGCATATATTTTGGCAAAGATTATTATGTGGTGACTTAGCTTGGTGAGAGCTGATAAAGCCAGGCTCGTAGGCAAATTCAGTTTTGTCAAGGTGACTCAGCAATGCTGTAGTCTATTATAAATGCTTGAAAGCAGCTGTTACAACATATTTTTAATCCCTGGAAATTTTTTCCCACTCAAAAGGCCACAGATCATCCAGGAACTCTTCTGTCCTGCTGAAGGTGCTCTCAAAACCTGTATACCTGGCTTACACACCGAAGAACCTGACAAATGCATTACTTCAGCACAGGGCTAACAGTCGGTTGAATTAAAACTAGAACTTTATAACAACCAACGCAATTTAATATTTAAAATCAAAACATACAGCAACAGAAGTTCCTGGCCCTGATTACCAAAAATATCTGCACTTCTCACTAGAGAGATATAGGGTACAGATGGACCAGCATAATGTCACCATAAGAATCAACTAAAATAGATTTCTTTGCAGGGAATCTTAACAACAGCATAATTAAAAACAGCAACTCCTCTAGAGCCATTTAGTATCAACAATTTTGTCCACATATGAGACCCCTCAGAGTGACAAAAATGCAAGCAGTAGAATTTTTCCCTTCACCAGTGCAGATGGTGAAATACACTGACCTGATATTTCTATTGTTAAAGCTATTACAGTTAGTAACACCAAGGTAACCTCAATAAAATGGTTTGGCTGAGGGCTTCAGGGGTGCAGCCAATGTAATTCAATTCAATGTTTGCTTTGGGTTTTCTGCGTTCTCTTCAGTGCTTTTTCCCTCTCTGTTCTTACAGTTGTGTGCTGTTCCAGTGATGAAAGGGAAAGTTTACCTGGCATAGAGTTTGTATGTAGTAAACAGGTTTGTGTGGAGGCTGGTTCAGCTCTAATCAGTGTCCCATTATTACTTTGAGAGAATATCCCTTTATAGGGGAAACCAATGTGATGAAGGGATACTGTGTAGTGTATTCACTTCAAGAGATTTGGGAAAATGGGGGCCTTGAGCAGTGGTTCTAGCATTAGGGTGCAGCAGAAGCAGCTCTGAACTTGTTACAATGCACATGCTCCAGACCTCCCCAGGCTTCTCCAGTCAGGCTTGCCCCTGGGCTGTGTGTATATCACCATGTAATTCTGAAATGTGTCAGCATTTGGGAACCAGCAGCCCAGGTGGAGAGAAGGGCAACTGGGGATCAGGGCCACTGGCCACTGTCTCTCGTCTCCCACATTTACTTCCCAAGAAAGGGCTGCTCTGCTCTCTGGTTACTAGGTATTTGATGTCCCGCGAGGCCTAGATGGGCTTTCCTATTTAATCCTAGAATGAAGCTCTTCCCCTGCCAGGAGGAAAGAAGAATCAAGCTCCACAGAGCACTACCTTAAAAAAAATCCCTGAACTTACTTTCAGCATGGACTTTCAGATAAAGATGCATTGTGCATCTTTGAGAGAAGGAAATAAAACCTCTAATGACAATCATGAAATTTCATAAAATTTAAATTAGAGCTGTCCTGGCAGTAAAACTCTTGACCTTCCAAAATACAGTTAAATTTCTTAGGTGGCAAGTTTCTTATAACAGATTCTATAGCAGAACAGTTGGCAATAATAGATGCTCTACAACATGAAAGGAGCAGATTTTCTCATCCAGTCCTGCAGATTTTTCTTTCTTACAAATAACTATTCTTGCAATGTCAATCAGACGAGCTACCATCTTTCAGGCCGTGTCCTGAAGGAGGCTTAAAGTACACTGTGTTGTGTGTATAACATGGGAAACCAATTAATTCTCTCTCTCTGTCTCTGACTATAGTTTTCCAGTGGTTGATTAATAATGAAAGAGAATAATTTCAACCTGTCACATCTGGAAACACATAGAATTTGAAGGCAACATCTGAAACCAGCCCACCAGCAACTCCATGGTCTTCTGGCAGTGCCGGCAGGGCAGCATCGGGATGCTTCTGATGACTTACAAGCCACAGGCAGGAGAGCGGTTGCAGATCTAAGCTCTGGCATTAGTCTAGCCCTCTGAGGAAGTATTTTCTGTGGCTGTGTTCTTCTTCAGTGTTTTCTTTGCCTCATTGTATGAAAGGTACAGCTCCAATCCCACTGTTTCATTAATATCCTGGATCACAGATGAAATAACAAAGCTCTGCTGGAAACAAGCACAGGGGCCTCCATAGGACTGAGCCTTTGAGTGTGTGCACTTTTGTTCCCGAGCAAATATCGCCACTAGAGATTTACAAGGTGTGAAGACAGCATCAAGAAAAGTATTTCTAGATATTTTTGCAAGTGCTTAAGCATACAGATTAGGTTTGTTCTTTGCCTTAGGAGCTCTGCATAGGTTGCCTATCATCTCAAACAAATAAATGAGAGGTATATTTGCATTTTCCAAATTAAAATTCAGTCAGTAATAGCTTTTGGCCAGATACTGGCACAACAGGGCTAGTCAGATATCAAATTTAAAGGGCAGGCATGCCAGGTTTGTAATAGGATCATGAGTCAAAGAGGTAGGCTGTTTCCAAGGCCTTGGAGGCTTCAGGGCAGGGAAGCATAATGAAAAGCAGGGTCAGTAACAGCATTCCATGTACCATAGCCAAAGTCACTTCAAAAGGCTACAGGGAATTGCCTTATAACCCAGAGATTCCACTTCTTGGCATGTATCCCATGAAACCTAAAACACTAATTTGAAAGAATATATGTACCACTATGTTTATTGCAGAGCTATTTACAATAGCCAAAATTGGCAGCAGCCCAGGTGCCCATCAGTAGCTGAGTGGATAAGAAAGCCATGGCACATTTACACAACGGAATACGACTCAGATATAAAAAAGAAGGAAAATCTTACCTTTTGTGATAGCGTGGTTGGACCTGCAGACCATTATGCTCAGTGAAATAAGCCAGTCAGAGATAGACAAGTTCCATATGATTTCTCTCATATGTAGAATCTAATGAACAAAATAAACTAACAAAGTAGAAATAGACTCATAGATACAGAGAACAGACAGCTGTTAGAGGGGAGGGGTCTTCGAGGGCTGGGTGAAAAAGGTGAAGGAATTAAGCAAAACCCAAACAAACAAAAACCTCATAGACAGAGACTACACTATGGTGATTACCAGAGGGGAAGGAGGGAATGGAGGGAGGTCGACGAGGGTCAAGGAGGGAGAAATGGTGGTGGAAGGAGACGTGACTTTGGGTGGTGAGCTCACAATGGAATATACAGATGATGTGTTATAGAATTATATACCTGAAACCTGTATAATAATGTTGTTAACCAAAATCACCCCAATAAATTCAACACATTTTTTTTAAAGGCTCTGGGTATAAAACATCCAAACTGTACTACTGGATTAGATGACAGAAGAGGTAGCTGGATACCAAAGATAAGAGTAAAAGATTAAGAGGAGAAGATAAGACAAATTTGATCAAATGATTTGCTTGCTGCCTCTCCCAGGTTTCCTTGGGCCAGCTGTGAATGACGATGCCCTTCTTCTGGATGACATTTTAAAGGCACCATATGATTCTCTGGCACTGCCTCAGCATGTCACCAAGAGACAGAGATGAAAACACAGAGTGCAGATTCAGACAGTTACCATCTATTAAATTTTATTTTCTAAACTGGCTAGTCCCTTTATATATGGCAGGTGGATAATTTAAGCTACACAGAGCTCTCAGGAAGATAGACTATAGATAAGTTTCTCCTTTCCCTTAGCCATTATAGAAACTAGTTTTGAATTAATATGTCATCATGTGGATGAAAGGTTTTTATTACTAGTACATTCGAATGTGAAAAGTCAGAGTGACAAGGTGAGAAAATCATTAGCGCGGCCCTGAGAAGACTGGGATTCTAGTCCTGCCTAAACAGCAGTGAAAATTTAGGCAAACATTTAAATGTTTAGCCCTCTTTTTTTCCCACTTACTAAATGAGGCTAATAAGTTTTTCATTCCCTAGTAGACATTTGGTGAGAAGGAAATGTGATAATCCATATAAATAGCTTTAGATTTTCCAAAAATTATCACAATAGACCCTGCTTTTAAGTTGTCATGACCATAAAATATTAAGGCTGACTCTTAAGTTATTATTTTATAAATAGTCTTATATCATCCTCATATCAATAAAGAACCTAGGGTCATCTCTTGGATGGATGATTGAGTAGGTATCCCTGCCCTCTAATGATGTACCTTCTAGTAGGGAAACTAATCATGTGTGGGGAGCGATATGTCCCAATTACTTTCCCAGCATTTATTACTTCGTCTCCGTTCCTGCCTTTGTTCTGAATTTCCCTAGCTGAATGAGTTTGAATAAGATTAATGCCTCTGTTAGTTATTGCAATTTGCTTTGTTTAAAGAATGGTCTAAGGGCTGGTTTGGAGAAAAGGGATTTGGTAACCGAATCAAGGCTGTACTAATTAGAGTGAGTCTCAGACATTTTTTGCAGAATGTTGGAATACATACCTGATGCTATAAGGATGACAGGCTTGAAACAGTCCCAGCCACAAAGACAAAGAGCCAGGAGCTGCTTGCAGCCCCCCAAGTGAAAGTGGTTCCTAGGTTTGGATCCTAGTGAATGACTGAGGTCATGGTAAGATACCCTCCCATCATCTCTCCCATCACCCTAGAGATTCTGATACAGTAAGTCTGTGACTTGGGACCCAAGGCATTTGAAAATGCCTCCAATGACCCTCACTTGCACCCAGGTTTGAGCATCACTGACCTGTAGATTATTAAGGCATGGAACCAAGAACACTAGCATGATGACAACTATAGAATGAAGGATTTCTTCTGAGTATGCAGTTCTACAAATCACAGTATTTGTGTCTTTATTTATTAGTAGACTTAATTTGTCCTTTTGATACACTCCATCCATTTGCAATCCATCCATTTACTTATTCCAGTATTTACAATCCATCCATTTACTTATCCATTTCATCTAGTATTGATTGATTCCCTATTTAGTGCTAAGTGTGGCCATGAAGAGTGGCATTTTGAGGGTGGAGGGCGTCGTAGAGAAGGAAGGCCTGTGTTCAGTACTGGGTTCTGACTCAGGTAACTTACCATGCAATGCTGTAGGACTTCTGGGCTGAACATGTGGGGCTGGTTACAAACCACATTTACACACAAAAAATGATGGGTATAAATAGTATGTTGGGTAAACTTCTTTTTATATCTTTTTGAGGTAAAAAAAAAAGCTTTCTAAGTGTGAAAGGGAAGTGGTTTCATTCAGTTGGGGGGAGGGGCCCAGGGTGACTTCATGGAGGAAGAACTTACATAGACCTTGAAAAACAGAATTTGGACTGGGAAGGACAGTTATGACAAAGGGGAAGGGAAAAACATATTCAGGGACGGTCAGTAGCCTGGTTAGAGTGTTTCAGGTGAAGGTGTAAATTTAGGAGTAGCCATGTTTATCTTCCCGGCACAGAATGCTGACACTCAGTTCCACACTTGTTCTTTCATGAACATGAAGCCTGTAAAGCAACTTTCATGTGCTGTTGACACCTCCTCTGTTCACGTGGGCCGCAGACTTGTACGTGAAGGTACTGTGGTTACAATGCAGCAATGTTGCTGCCCCATTTAGTTTGTCGAAAAGGGGTTCTACCTGTCATGTGTAGTTAGCCTGCCTCAGTCAGCTCTTAAATCAATATTTAAAAAAGGAAACCAGGGGACCCAGGGGGCAGAAACTCCTTGCCACAATGTGTATCTAAGGGTTTTTCTTAAAAGAAGGGGAAAATAAATAAATAAATAAATGCGTGTTGAAAACTTAGGAGGGTTTAAGGAGTGCAAAGTGCTTGCTTTTTTGCATGCTGTTCTTGGACGCAGGCCATTTTCACAGCACTCAGTGGTGTTTTATGTTCTCCCTAATTTATTGGGGATTTTATTTCTTGACCCTTAATCCAGGAAACACCACATAAGAAACACGCTGAGGAAACTTTCCTATCATAAATTTTAAATATACAAAAATGTCATCTCTGGGCATCTCAAGTACCTTAAAAAGCTTGTTTGAAAGCAGATCACAGAAAATCATTAACCCTTAAGCAAGCCCTGGAGAGAACTTTTTTCTTCATCTGATCTGATTACACCTATTGACTCGAGGTTTAAGTAGAACACATTATAAGGCACTCGTCGTTAACATACTGTGGCTTAGCGACTCCAGGAGCAGGTGCCCGTTCCATAGGGCCAGCTGGGAGGCCCCGGGTTTCTTCCTCAAGTGGATTTTTTTCTTGGTCAGCACATTATACTCAACATGCCTTGGGCATCTGTGATGCCAGGCACTGCCCTGCCCTGCTCCGTCCCTGTCCCTGGAGCAGCCGCTGCTCAGCACGACTGAAGCTTGTTTTCATCTGGAGGTTCCGCTTGATTCTGACTCCGGGTGTAGTTTCTTATCATCCAGCCTTGGCTGTGATTCAGCTTCGTGTTGACCCTTGGATTCCAAGTTACCTACTTGGGGCCCCAGTGTGGTTCACGGGTTGAGTTGGGGCCCTTGCTGTCCCTTTACATGTAAGTTTTTGCTTCCTGCCACATTCATCCAAATGACAGAAATGGCAGCCTCCTGGTGGAAGTTCAACTCCTTAAACCCTTTCAGACTGAGGGAGATCTAACTCCTCTGATTTCTATCCCCCCCTTTTTACCCTTTCATCCAGAATTTATGAGGACATTTTTAAAAAAATAAACAAAATTTCTTAACATAATCTCCCTAGAATATATTAACACAGAGGACCCATACAATTTTAGCATCTTTGTTTCTTTATCATGACAGGTTATAATTTAGATTTATAGTTGTCACATTATTAAAATGTATTTTAAGGCAAAGTTAAGTAGTTTCTACAAAAATTCATCTATATATTCAAAAGATCTTTTGAGATATCAGAGAATTGTTCGGTTGATTAAGATGTGTAATATCATTGGGTTTCCACTGAGAGTTCAGGCTTCTGTATTTTTATAAACATAAGTGATTCTCATATTCAAGAGAAGCATTACCCAGTGCTTCTCTCAAATGTGTCCATGAACCAGCCGAGGACCCTGTTGAAATGCAGGCTCTGATTCAGGAAGCTAAGTGAGATCCTGGTTAGGACCTGCAAGTCTACCTTTTTAACACACTTTTGTTAAAAGTGTGGCTAATGCTACTGATGCTTTAGGTAGCAAGGCTCTAGACAGCGACTACATCTCTATTTTTAGAATCCTAAAGAAACAACATCTAACACAGTTGGTGCAGTGCTCAGTGTATACTAAATGAAAGGAGGAGTAAAAGAACAACAACAAATGTTTTTGTGAAGGTTAAGGGTGTATTGTATTAAAAAACTCAGAATCCTGGAAAATGAATATAGACACAGGACATTGTCCAAAATGTATTCAGTGTTATGATTTTTTAAATGATGCTACATCATGATTTTGATACATTTAGCTACAGTCAACACTTATTGGCTGAGACCAACAGCATACCGGAGACTGGGCTAGGTGATACAGAAATGAAAAATGAATTAGACAGCCATGTCTGCAAATAATTTGTTGTGTACCACAGTTCATGAAAACTAACATTATTTGGAAATAACTTGTGAAGATAACTTGGTTGTCACGTCTATTGCTAGCGTTGATCCAGCTTCAGTAGCTGCTCAGTCGTACGTACGTACTCGGCGTCACATGCAGTTCTGTCCTGAAGCTGGGCACCTGTTCAAACTGAAAAGGAAAAGTTCTCAGGTAGGGTAGGAGCTTTGAATAGCATAAAATAAGACATATCTTAGTTTTAAAAATGGTGATGATGATGATATAATGAATCTAATAAGGACAATAAAAACATTTATTGAGACCATGCAATGTACTAAGTACTTTACAATAATTTTCCTTAGTCTTCCCAACATTCCTAGGAAGTAAATACTATGGTTTTTCCATTTTATGTCTGAGAAACCAAGATGTAATAAATAAATTAACTTGTTCAATATCCCATGGATTAGTAGGTGGTGAGACAGGATACAAACCCAAGCAACTTGGCCCCTGTGAGGTTTACTCTCGCAGCTCCTACTGTGTGCTGCTGCAGGACAGGGGTAAACAAACCTGGGGGAGTTTCCAGTGGAAAAGACCACACCTGACGGAAGGGACTAAGCCTAGAGAGATGGTAGGGTTTCAAAAGGTGCGATGAGGTGGCATGACAGTCTAGGAAGGTGTAATAGCCTGAGCAAGTGCTGGGAGACTGAAAAGACCATAATGTTGACATTTTAATCCTCGATAATCAAGGAAATGATGGTGCAACATTAACACTGATAGGAAATCGAGAGGAAAATTATGAGATTTCTTGAGCTTATTTATCAGTAGATCACATCGATCATTAGAAAACTGGAAACATGTTTTTGAATTCAGAAAAAGAAAAAGTTCAGGCTAAAGATACTGACTTGAGAAGTAGCCACATTTAACAAGAACTTTCTTGTATATACACTTTGCCTTAAGAATGAAAATAATTAGAAAAGACAAAATTGCAACTGTTTTCACATATCTCATAAGACAAAATGCTAGTATTTGAGGTGATTTTGACCATTTCATATCTTTAATTTTTAATCCCAATACAATGGAATTCTGCATTGAGAAGGATGTATACAATTATTAAAATGTAACAAAGATATTTTTGGTGCATTAATTTAATTACACCTAATCAGAATCATTTGTTAATGGAAGATATATAACTATTAGATAAAATGAATAAGGTTTCTTTTCTGTTTCTAATGATGACCCTTAAGTATACAATGTATTGATAAACTTAACTGGAATGGTGACCATAAAGGATGATGTGTCTTTTGCAAATCTTCAATTGTCATCTGGCCTCAGAATGATAGAGCAGACCCTGGCTTGGGTTCAAATCCCAGTTTGTAAGGTTGAATATTAGTGTCCTCATCTATAAAATGAGATAATAATAATAATGATAATAATAATCCCTACCTGTTAGAACTTTGGAGGGAAAATAGTTGAATTAGTACATATAATTTCTTGGAATAATATCTGATGTAATAATGGTAGCTCAGTTGTTATCTACCAATAATTATTTTTAATAAAGAAGTAAGAAATGTTAGATATTATTATTACTGTCAGTAGCTTTTAGAGAAGTGTTATTTCATACCAGGAGGAACATGCCCTGTGAAAAAAATTATAAATTATCCAAAAGAAAAGGTTGTGTCAGTTGCTATTTTTTCTCTCCTCATGTTTTAATTCA
>PVKM010020839.1:0-23055 GCA_004027735.1 Carollia perspicillata
ATCTCTCCTCTGTCACCTCAGACCAAGAAATGACAAGGTCCTACTCTATCTTTTGTGGTTTCCCTACAACCTACCTACACTGTTGTAGAGCCCTCTTATTGAAATGTGTTTCTCTTACTCAATTTCAGTGTGCCAACTACAGTTTTTCAAGACCCTGAGAGGATCTAAGAAAGTATGGGAATTATTAAAAAGAGCATTTTATTTATTTTTTAAAAATATTTATTAACTTATCTTTAGAGGGGAAGGGAAGGAGAGAGGGAGAGAAATGTCAATGTATGGTTGCCTCTCATGAGTCCCCTGCTGGGAACTGGCCTGCAACCCAGGCATGTGCCCTGACTGGAAATCGAACCACGATCGTTTGGTTCGAAGGCCTGCGCTCAATTCACTGAGCTACACCAGTTAGGGTTTAAAAAGAGTATTTTAAAAAATGTAATTTCAAGTACTGTTTCACTGATAGAGAGGCCGAGACTCAGGGACTCCTAATTAACTGGTAATAATGTCATTTCCCAAGTCACCAGAATGATTACGAGTGGGATCAGTGCAAGACGGTGGCTGCAGGATTGCCTGTACCACTTGGCTTGTGAGGGCAGTGCCAATGTAAGAAATAAAGCCCCCTTTGGTCTGCCTGGAACACAGCTTATTAATATTACATTTTTCTTCCCATACTTTATGAGCCAGACCTTCCATAATCTCTGGTTCCATTTGTGTTTTTGCCATGTCTTTTTCTCCATCTTGGTTCCATTTGCTGAAAAGTCTCCGTTGTTCCAAGGGTCAGGAAAAAGGGGCAGGGGGAGTGCTTGTTTAGAAGTGATTGCCTAGCAACACATCTTCCTAATTCCAAGGACAAAGGCTATTTGCATTTTGGGAAAGAAGAAAAAGAACTCCACTTCTCATGATCCCAGGGTAAGAGTGTCTTGCTGACCACTCCTCCAAGGAACCTTCCTTCCTCTGAGAACTCCCTGTGGGTGGCCTTTCTTTGCCTGCACCACTCATGTCTCCTCCTAAGGGGGGTGGGTGCCGCCTTCCAAGGTGCACCCAGAGCTGCATGGGGCACTGAGTGCTTCCTGGCACTGCCAAATTGCTGCCCCTGGAGGGTGGCACCAGGACAAAGCTCAGAACATCCTGATCTCATTCAAGTGTACATTTCTTTCCCACACTGTTCTTTTCACTTGTAGCTTTCTTTCCTGGAAACATGCCACACCCAGGGGATGTCCAAGCCTGCTGCTCTTAACTCTTAAACTGCTGGTGGGTGAGTTCCTCAAGCCTGCTTAGGGAAAGTTGAAGATAACAGGGACATGGAAAGAGGAGATATTACCTCCACCAGGAAGTTCTTGGCTGACTTACAGCAGGTGGGAACTGAGGAAAGATAAAAACTAAACTAGGCTGATATATGAAAAAAAATTTACTATTCTGAACTAGAAACATTCTACCAAAACATCCCATCCTCCATCCTGCTCAGTCTCCATGCTGAAGAAATAAAGGCTGGTTCTCTTCTAAGTGAGGTATGGAGAGGGATAAGATTAGAGTCCTCCATGTTTCTGTCTTAAAAAAAGTAAAGAAAACTCCTAGGCTATCTTGCTCCATGCTAGGCAAGTCCTTTAAACTTATGAAGCTCTAAATTACCTTCCATAATACAGATCTTTAAGAAGGACATGGACAACTGTTGACAATGGTTAACTTACTTAAATAGTGCCAAGCAGCACAAGGTGTGTTGCCTTGGCTGTACTATGTAATGGAGGCCATTTCATGGTTGTGTTTATATTGGTTGCTATGCCTCCTTATCATGCTAAGATATTTGTCATGAGGAGAGCCCCCACCTATACGCAGGTAATATTGATCTATAATATGATAGCTGATACATCTGGCATGAAGATATTATCACATTTTGTATACCCTTTCCTTCCTTTGTCATTTTATGTATTTTACACACATACACCCAAGACAAAGAAACAATGTCAACAAAGAAAATAGGCATAAAGCTAATAAGTATGCTTTTTTGACTAATATAGGGATATTCCTGTAAGAGAAAAAAGTTAGAAGAAATTGATATCACCTAATCCTTTCATCTGTAATGCCAGGATATAAATGCATCAGAAGAAAATTCTGAATGTTTTATGGGAGTTGGTTGATGGCCATGGAACTAAGAGACACATTTTTTAAAATAACACTAAGCAAAACTTCACCTTCTACAGAAGAACATAGCTGTGGCTTTGTGGGTTTTGTTTATTTGTGAGAGTGTTTTGTTTTATTTTGTTTTTGTTTTTGTCCAGATTTGTAAATTCTTTAAGATTGGTCCTTAAGTCTTCTCTGTGCAGAAAGTATTTTTATTTAATTCAATGATACTAGGAATTGACCAAAGAGTTTTAAAGTTGAAAGGACTTTAGAAGTCATTTGAACCAAACATTGTCCCATTTCACAATTGATACCTACACACTGAGGTCCAAGGAGGTTCTGCTTTGCCCAGATGACATGCAGATTACATCAGTGGCACCTGATTTACAGGAATCATTACTTAGGACACTTTGGCTTCATGTGACCTCAGGCAGTTGACCTTATTGGCAAGCAAACCTTGCTTCTTATTTGAAAGTCTCTTGAGGTATATATTTTTGGGAATGAGGAACCTGGAATGCTAAGCAGGGCTGAAATAGACCAGCATGGTCCCATTCATTTCTCATTCACTTCAGTGGGACTATTTGAGGACACAGTGGGAACTCCAGCACTGAATGAGCAACTAGGGGACACTGTTATGGCCAAGTGTGTCCTTGGGTGAATGTTCTTTCTCCTTCAAAGTTGGTGAGTTTTTCTGAGACTTTGGAGAATAGTGAAGCAGTCATTTGGTAAAAAGTTGAATCAAACATTCTCTGGGCTTCCCCAATCTGCTTACCATTTTCCTTTTTTCTCTTAACAACTGCCACTTCATTATTCACAGTTAGTTGTGCTTCAAAGCCATGGACGTTTGGGCATTATCTTTTCTATGACATGGAGAAACTACTGGGCATTGTCCTTATGCTATTTAAATAATTATGTCTGAAGTATAATGAGATACTGAGCTTCAGACTTTTTAGAATGGTCCATGTGCATATAATCAATGCCTTGGAAAGCCCTGATGGAGTTTGGAGACTGGGAAAGAAGCAAGGAGATTTGTAGATGAGGGCTTATTGGAGAGCATAGGGTGAGTTAGAGCCATATTTGATTCCGAAAACAGAGTGTTTTGTAATTACTTCCTGTGCATAGAGGACCTACACATAGTCATATCTTGTATGTTTGGGCTAAAATAATTTACAGTAATGAGAATATGGTAGCTGATTTTAATTGTTGGAACAAAATGCCTGGAATCTTTGAGTTATAAAGACCTTTGTAAGTTATCTACAGCATATATAATCTGAAAATAAAATCTCCCAAACTAAATCAGATAAAAATGCATCATATTAGTATGAATTTATTTCTAAAACTTCAAATTGGTTACATTTATGCATCATAAACCAAACCACAAAAACACATTAAAGTTTCTCTGTTGCCCAAGGTGTTAAAATCTTATATACAACCCATCTGGGCATGAGGGTTTCCACTAGTTTTTATTAATGATTACAATACACTTAGTCATTATATTAATGGTTATAACACATAAGCAGATGACATTTAAATTAGCTGTTTATAGCATCAGTTACTGAGGCCTCTTCGCAATGTTATTTGGTTCCATGGTTTACAAAACAATGAGCACTTCCGTGGTGTTGTGGAAGAGAGACAGCCTGTACTTGGACACTGCCCTCCAGGGACTAGGAATTCCTGTCTTGGCCAGGCAGCAACACCACAGCTGTCACTCTTAGGCAGCTCATGTTTATACTGTGCCAAACCCAGTTCATGGAACTTCTCCCCAGCAGTCCCACCTCTGGTCTTGGAACCAGTGTCCTCATCTGCAGGGCTGGAGACAGCTAATTTGTTCACATAAAGGTCTTCCTTTCTCTCATCTCAATGCTTTTAATTCTCTCACCTATCCTTCCTATAGCATGGTCTCAGACTTCTTGATCACCCGCCTCTGAGTGCTCTCTTGCTTTTTAGAGACATCCTTGAAATATAGATGACTTAAAATTAGCTCAAATACAACACATACCAAGCTGAATTCTTGGTCTCTCCCCAGCTCATACCAAACTGGGATAGTGAATGATATAATCATCTGTCCAATTATGCAGGTCAGAAAACTATTTCATATCCTCGACTTCTTCCTCTGTTTTGCATTTTCCATACTCACAGGATCCTACAATTTGCCTCTTAAATAGTTCATAATTTCCTTTACTTGACTTTGTCTCCGCTGGCATAGCCTTGACTGCCATGTCACTGTCTCTCTCCTGAGCTTCTGCAGGAGCCATGAACCCATCTGCTCACAGCTGCTCTGGCTCTCCAGAGTTGTACCACCCCACGTCTTGCTTAAAACTCTTAGCAGCGTCCCATTGCTTCATGATAATGAAAAATCCTTATCATATCTGACAAGGTCTTATGTTACTTAGTTTCTTTCTGTTTTTCCAACATAATTTGGCACTTCATGCTCTGTGCTCAGCATACTGGCCATCTTTATTTCCTTCACCATGTTCGGCCTCTTTTCACAGGACTTTCTTCCCTATTATTTCTTCTGCCTGGAGTGTACTTTTCTCTTGTTTTGATCTAGTTAACTCAATCTGCAAGGCTCGCTCAAAGATTCCTGCTTCAGTCTTTCAGGAGCTCTTATACCCGGTCAGATTACCTTGTTACAGGTTCTTACAGCCCTTAGGACATCTGCCTCATGATACTTATCACAGTTCCTGTTTACTGATATTGGTATTATTTTATTAATGCCTGGATCTACAGTCGGACCCTTAGCTCCACTAGGCTACGATCTATTTTTTTGCTTATTTTTGTCTCCTAGTACACATAGGTGCTCAAAAGTATTCGTCGTATGAATTAGCTATGCAGTTCCTATTTTGATTCTCTCTGTTCCATCAGGAGAATTGATATTAAATCCAGAAAATATGGAACAAATATGGTCAAGAGGAATTTTAAATCCAAAGGAGATGTGATAGAGAGCTCGAAGTTGTAGAATGTGTGTCTGTAGGCATTATTAAATGATGTCCCAGCCTGTTTCCCTTGAGAATATTAAGCTTGGTATTCATGCATACTGTAGAAAGTAGGGAAAAGGAAGAAACAAAGATGATGAATGGAGATGAAAAACAGTTGATATAATCCTCAAAACAGGACTCCAGAAACAACAGGTAACTGAACATGACCTTTGTGCCAGACAAAATTTTAACAGTTAAAAATGGTTTGAAAGCACTTGGAAAAGGAAGCAGTGATGACCAGGAGCAAGTATGGATTTATCAAGATAAAGTCATTGCAAATGACCACCCAGTTCCTGTTAGGTGAACTTGCAGGAGAGCAAATAGGAGACTGCAATGGGTATAAAGTGTATTGATTTCATCAAGGGTCTTGAAAAGTTCCCCATGATATGATATCCTTGAGATGTAGAGAAATGTAGGCTGAACTCACAGCTAGCCAAATACTGCTTTGTGCAAGCCCAGCTTACCACTGCCCTGCTCAGGGCTGATTCATTCTAATGCTATTTATCTCTGAGATATTTCCATTAAATGTGCTCTTTGACAATAGCTGACACATAAAATGCCCACTCTGAGGTGTGCACTGTTTAAAGTGCCTTTAATCCCTGCAATAGCAATTTGAGAAAGTATTATGGTTGTTGCCCTTTAACAGTTAAAGAAAATGGGTGTTGAGAGAATAAGCGACTTGTTCAAGGCCATGCAGTGAGGTAAGAGGTGGAGCTGGAATTTAAAGCCAGAAAGTCTGGCTCCAGAGATCTTCTCTTTATGATATCCCCACCTCCATCTCCATGCTTCAGATGCTCTCAGCCAGCAGATTGTATGATACCTGATTAATGAGCATTTCTGCATATTCTGCAATGCTCTAAGGTAGGAGTTGTTTGCCTGTGATGCACAGACTCTCAAAGGATTCATAGACAGAATTCACAGGGTTCTATACATTTGGTTTGCATCTAATTTTCACTAATGTCAAACAGCAAGTGAACATTTACTTTAATTATTAATGTAGGCAATGAGCCCACAGTAGTACCAGAAGAATATATGAAGTTGTCCCCTGTAGAAATCAGCTGGTTTCATACCATGTTATTGTTGTTGCAGCTATCTCAACATCATTTATGTTCACTACTTTGAAGTGACAATGGTTATTTGATCTGCCACCAGATACTATCATTTAATGTTTTAACAAAACCACATGTGTTATTATATTACCTATTTAACATGTTACAACTGTACTTCAGTGTAGCAGTGCTCTTTTGTAACTCTTTGCATTTTATTTTGTGCATTTAAAGATTTACTTGTGGAAAGCATCCCCGGGCTTCCTCAGCCTGCTGAAGGGCAGAGCTGCCTCCGTGCTCTCCAAGCAGAGCTGGTGCCGCAGGGTGTATGGTTGGTGCCATGACAGTTTTCCCTCCATAACATGTGTTTCATGCCCAGGCAAACAGTTATGACTCATAAGGGCTTACAAAAGGTAAGCAAGTGATAGCTCTGGACCAACCACCAACAAACAAACAAAGCATGTCACATACACAGAATATTAAAATATGCTTTCTGTGGTGGCAGCTAGAGTTGCCTTTAAGTGCATAGAAGAAACACAGAGTCCAGATCAGCAGTAAAGATTAGGGGAGTCCTTTGGCCTTCTCAAAGACTTCATAAACATCACTCCAGTCAAGGAGGGTTGACTAATGGTGTATGAAGATTGGCTGTAAAACACTTGTGGGCAGCATATCATAAATTCAGGAGATAGAAAGATACGGAAAGTGTGATGGCCAATGTATGTGCCCTGAAGGCACCACCCAGGGACTAGTGTATAACGATCTGAGACAGCGCTCACATTCCAAGGAAACCATCGCAGTTTATCCAAGAAAGCATTCCTTCGAACGTGAAATGCAGAGCCCAGCATGAGCCGTGGAATTCTGACCTGCCCCTGTTCACCAATAACAGCAGTAACAACTAACAGACACATATACTTCACACTTTCCATAGTGGCTTCATGACAGCACTGAGGAGCAGGCAGAACAGGCTTGTTCACCATTTTACAAGATGGAAAGTGAGGTTCAGAGAAGTTAGGTGAGTTCAAAGCTACACAGTGCACACACATTGCAGGAGAGGATAGATCCAGGTCAGCTGTCTGCTGGTTCCATGTTCCTCAGCATGTTAGCCAGATTTGGAATCTGGAAAGAATCCAGATTTCTTCCTTAAGAAGGCTAGACTGGCTATTTCAGAAGCCCTTTCCCAACTGAAAAACTTATGGCTCTGAAATTTAAAGTACCGTATTTTTAGGATCACAAGATGCACCTAGGTTTTAGAGGAAAATAGAAAAAAATTGAAGCAAAAAATGTGATAAAATATTTAATAACATAGGTAATATAATATTTCACCAATGTAAATGTAAACAGAATTCAACAGCAGCATTAATAGCCCTTATTCCTTTTCCTCCTTCAGCCAATAAAGCTACATGACTTTGTCCTGCGCAATACATACTATGGCCACTAGGGGAAGACCTCTGAGAATCCACCAGGCAACTCCTCCACTTTCCAAGGAGAAGATTGGAGGAGCAGGTTTGTGTTGAGGGCATCGGGGAAGTTCAGAGTGGGAAGAGCATGGCATTCAAGAACAGAGGTTCAGATGCTAGCTCTGCCAACTGGATAAGCCATGGTATCTGAATATTATTCTCATCTGCATATTGTTAAAGATGGTGGAGAAGGTTAAATATCAATCTGAGACATGAACAGAGTCCGATAAATGTTAGTCTTCCTGACAAGACCTAACATCAACCCTCTAAGACACAGGTAGCAAACACAAGGCCCGTGGGTCAAATCCGGCCCTCCACCTTGTTTTATCTAGCCCAGCATCTTGTTTCTACCTGGCAGCAGTGACAGCTCTCACGTAACTGTTAAAGAGTAGATACATTTATATAGTCCTAAAATTACATTCGGCCCTTTGAAGGCAACCACAAGGCTGATGGGACCCCCGGTGAAAATGAGTTTGACACCCCTACTCTAAGGCATGAACAGGAGTCTTTTAAGGTCATCATTGTTTCCTACAACGAAGCCTAATGAGGTTTCCCGAAGAAATTCATGACTTGCCCTCAAAGAGCTGGGAAGAATTTGAGCACCTGTGGTAGCTGCAAGAAAACATGCTGATATTGACTTAACTCACTCTGCAGTTTCACCTCAGGCTAACTGTCCCCCCTATCCCCTTAAAACCGGGCATTGATCTGTTTTAAACACTTGCAAACCCCAGGAAGGTTTCCGTGCTGCGTGCAAAGGCGGGGTGGGAGCCTCGAATCCTGCTCAGCCCCCGCTGCCGTATCCCCGTCATCAGCAACATGTGAATGAACCAAATTATCTCCAGGGCTGAGGGCGTGGGCCACAGAGCCAGGCTCTGCTGTAAGAGGAACCCAGCGTCATATTCTCCACCCCCCTAGGAGGTGGCTGTTGCTGTCGTAGGGCTGTGAGGGAGGAAGCCAGCCTGGAAACGCCATGTAGGGAAGAAACTGTTCCGTTTCAGTGTTAGGCTTCTAAAATAGCTGCTAATAAAATGCCTTCATACTGTGACACTTCAGTATAGACACCCACAAGGATACCTTGACAAGCTGTTTGACTCTTCACAAGCCTTTTCTAGCTTTTCCTGTGCAGGGCCCCCACCAGTCACCCACACAGAGAGACAACCGTGCAGTGACAGAGAAGGCCAGCAGGGGTCTGCCGAGACTGCCAGAGTGGCTGGGGAGCCCTGGCTACTCGGATGTTGGCTTGTCCAGGAACAGGTCACATCAGTTTGAACCTGCTGATTTTTCTCTCTCTCTCTCTAGCCTTGTGGTGTCTTTGATAAAGCTTAAATAGAGAATGAGCCAAGCTCACCACCTAGGAGAGAGGGGAGATCCTCAAGAATATTCCCTTCACGAATTTGGAAATGCCGTTGTTCAGTGAATCTAGGTTCTGATGGTAAGGGGAATGTAATAGTGGTTAAAATTCAAAGCTTTCCCATTGGAAGTCCTAAGAATCCATTAATTACTGTAATACCATTAGGCAAATAATGGGTCAAGCTTGAGAAAAAATTTAACAGCAATCTAGCCCATTTTTGCAGCTTGCTAAGTAAGGCATTTTATAATGTTACCATTTGAATCTTAGCGTGGATGAGACTACAGTATGTCCATAGCTACTTTCTGTAAATGCTGCTGAGCAGGGCCAATATGATTCTGAAACTTGAGTGCACATCAGACTCACCTAAGAGTCTTGTTAAAAATGTAAATTCCCATTCTCATCCCTCAGAGATGCTGAATCAGTATCTCTATGGTGCAGCTCACTAATCAAGACTTTGAAGAAAGCATTCGGAGCTATTCAGATGTGCAGTTGTGCTTGGGGATGTAACAGTGGGAGGTACTCTAGTGCCAAGTGAAATAACACTGCTATATGTCTATTAGCGTGAGAAAAAGAACTTGAGAAGCTGTTCCACAGTCAACTATTACAGGCGACTTTGTGTTTGAAAATCCTCTTAGTGGTGCCCACTGTAGGACTTGTTTTTATCTGGTAAGTAGAACTTCTCGGTTAAATGCCTATACTAGGTTCTCATGACTACCAGTGGAATGTTCACCACAAGAAGCTGCTGTGGTTCCACAGAAGGATCATCCAGTATTTTTAATGTCTTGATATGTATATGGTGTTAGATTGGGTTGTTTTAACAATCTCGAAGTTTTCTTTTTTTAATTGAGGTAAAAGTGCTGTGTAACATTACATGTTTCAGGTGTACAGTGTTGCAATTCAATATCTATATGCAATACAAAGTGAATGTCTTGGAGTTTTATAGTTTTTAATATTTGGACAAATAGACCAAATAGCCATAGGAAATAACTACCTGAGGACAGATGTTTTATGGAGACTTGAGAGATTTAGTCAAGTCATGCTCGAGATTAGGAGTGATCTTCAGTCGGGAGATCCACTACTATGGAAAGCATCTTAACTGTCGTGGACTTCCAAGAAGAACATCAAACCACCTTTCTCGGAACCTTCTTTTAGGCAGTTATCATAGTCAGTAAGAACCTAGAAGTGCCTAGCCTTGTGAGGCACTGTGGAGATCAAAATGAGAAGATGCACGTTCTGCCCAAGAAACAGTTGTAATCACTCTTGTTTATAACTTCAGTCATTTGCAATAGTCTTTAAGTTCAACAACACCCCATCTGCTATGCTGCCTTTAAGACCCAAGTCAAATCTCATTTCTTTCCAAAAATTTTCCAGATTTCATCTCACATTCCAGTAAAAAATCAATGTATTTCTACACTTTACAACATGTATTGCACTGCCTAGTATCAGAGTGATTCATGTGTTTCTTCTCCCCAGGAGATTTGTGGTTTTCTTTGGGAACAGAACATGTCTCGTTCAGTACATATTGAAGAGGCGTGGCTAAGAATTATGTATGAAACATGATACCATCTTGAATTAATCCAGCCATTTATCCATCCAAGGTATTCTGTCCCTGACCAAAGGACAAAGACTGTGGGGAAAATGTAAAAAGTGTGGGGCATTATTAATATTCTGTCTGCACATCTTTTTCCAAAGCCTTCTTGAACCAATTCACATTTGGAGGTGAGGAATCTCTCGGAGGTAACAGGAAAGCTAAGATAATTTTTTCTTACTCAATATTCACTGGAGATAGAGAAAATCTACTCTCCTACTTAAGTAATAATCTTGTGTAGGCAGGAAAACTATAATTGTAGAAGAAGTATTATGTAAATGTAAGTTACTTAATTAAAAAGGGGGAAAAAAGCCTTCACAGGGAGTAGCTGTTCTAAAGGGGTAGGAAAACTTGTTTTCTTTACTGCAGTTTATCAGTGGTTCACAGATTTTTGAAATGACATATTTATCACAGTGAGAGAGATGGCAACTGCCTTCTACTTCTAGGCAAGGTGGAGTAACAGGAAAGAGATTTGTCTTCTCACCTGAAACAACCAAAAATATGGCTTGAATATATATACAACAATTATTCCAAGACATTAGATAGCAGGCAATGAAGGACAATGATCCCCAATAGATGGAAATAATTGTAGTGAGTACTATGTTCATCAAGTTTAATTCACTGCAAGAGACAGAATGGGGAACCCAGGTGGAGCCAAGCAAGCTGCCTAAGTTGAAAAGATGGAGCTGAGAGTCTGGTGAGACGCAGGTGGGTAGAATGAAAAGGACAGGATGCCAGAGAAGAGAGAGCCGCACACTGATAGAACTCCGAACACCTACAGAGGGTGCCTGTTGTGTATTCAGATGAATATTGAGCAGTGCATGCCTGTGAGGACACTATCAGCGTCTGGGGAAGAACCATCCAAAGGGTCAGTGAAAGTAGTGCCCAGTGCTTACCCAGAACCAGGGCCAGTGTGGATTCCCATGAAGCAGAGTGGAAACCTCATGATTCGTGGGGGAATTGAGTGCCCAACAGATTATGCTTCAGTACTGGGGAGTCATTAGCTCGAAAATAACCTCTAGTCAGGTACTGCTGAATCTTAATAGCAACACACCAAAGGACCAAACTGTTTCAAGGCAATATAACTACACTCCAGAACAAAGCTCAAAAATACATATGGGAATGCAAAAATATCCATCATCTAACAAGATAAAATTCACAATGTCTAGAATCCAATCTAAAATTACCAGGCATACCAAGTAACAGGAAAATATGATCAATCCATGAGAAATCTCAATCCATGGAAATTGATCCAGACAAATACATTGAAATATTTATTATACATGCATCCCACATGCTTAAAAAGATAACTAGAGGCATGAATAATTTTTAAAAGTTCTATGTTGAACTTCTAGAGATGAAAATGACAATGTGTAAGATGTGTAATGAAAATGACAATGTGTAAAACCACACATTGCAGAAAAAAGCATAAAGAAAGTTGAAGACAGAGTGGTAGAAACTATCCAAAATGAAACACAAAGGGAAGAGAATCCAAAATCATAAAAAGAGCTCAATAAGCCATGAGATAGCTTTAAAAGGCTTAATATAAGTGAAGTTGGAGTCCCTAGTGGGCAGGTATGAAGAACAGAAGAAATAGTTGAACAATAATGATCCAAAAAATTCAAACTGATGACAATTTATGAACCCGCAAAGCTAAGAAATCCAATCACAAGAAATAGGAATAAAAGTATACCAAATCACATACAATCAAATTGCTCAAGACCAGTAATAGAGAGATAATTTTAAAGATGTCTGAGAAAAAGGAAGCATCACATACAGAGGAACAAAAAGCAATGATTATGTCCCACTTCAATTTATCATCTTCGACAAACTTGAAAGGCAGGAGCTCATTGCAAATAAGGAAACAGAGGCTATGATGGTACATAAGGTGAATATAACATAATTTTCTTTCCCTAAAGCTATTTGCTTTCACTTTCTTTCTCCCCAACTCCATGGTAGAATCCTAGTTTGTCTAGGTCTTTGGTAACAAGCCACTGATCTGTGCAAGTGAGTTCAGCCCTTAGTCTTGACACACTTGTGGCCAGTGAGGTTCACACAGGAGTTTTT
This sequence comes from Carollia perspicillata, assembly GCA_004027735.1. Lineage (NCBI taxonomy): Eukaryota > Metazoa > Chordata > Mammalia > Chiroptera > Phyllostomidae > Carollia > Carollia perspicillata. Next base: position 12,600 of record PVKM010020839.1, read on the forward strand.
GCAGAGAAGACATTCTGAGAAAAATTATTTCCTAATGAGAAGAAGATATGCAGGGAGAAACTACATGCTCACTGTGGCTGCCTTGACTCCTTCGTCCTCCAACTGCAGTTTTAATATGTTTGGAGTTGCTACAGCCATCTTGTAGCCATGAGGAAAAGCTCAAGAAAATGTAAATGCCAAGCCATAGCTCTCACATCGGAAAGCCTCTGAACCAATCAGAAACTGCCCACCTGTGAACTTCTTGTAAAAAGAATGAAATGAACTGTCTTCATTCCAGTGGTGGAATAGCCACTAGTGGTGGCCACTAGTAGCATATTTCCACTTTGGTTAAATGCATTCCTATCTGATCAAATCATAAGACTAGAAAAGGCAAGTCAAAGATTTGAACCTTTGCCTCTAAGACCCCAGTCTGATGCTCTTTTCTCTGTACCTCAGCTAACTCTTTGTTGCTACCTTCCCTGTATAAGGGGCTCTGGTCTGAGTACTGCAAAAGTATGAAATGTCACCAGCATGAGAAGCTGAGGCCTGACTGCCTTAAAAATGGGATAGAAAAGGGAGCAAGTCCATGATGAAAATATGTCTCAGTACTTTAAGAAATCAGAACCCTTCTGGCCCCTCCAAGCTGATGGTCTATGTCCTACCAACCTTTCCAGTACACTTAAACATGTACTTAATTTCTGCATGTAGCACTTCTATGTACAAAGAGGATGGGCTATTGACTTCAGGAATAAGGGACTGGGAAGACTGAAAAAACATGAGGGATTTATCCCATCTCCAGCTAACAGTCTTCACTGCTTGGGAAATGGATAGGACTAGGGACCTGGGCAAAGGTTCTCCAGGCAAAATCTTTCCTGCTAGCCTCAGGCACTTTGTACAGTCCTTCTTGAAAGTCCACACAGCAGGGAAATGAAGACTCTGAGGAGTTGTGCAGCAAGGAAATTGTTGTTTACCTAGTGATCACAGATCTCTTTTATTGGTGAACACTCACTGACAGCTCATAGACCCAGTTTGAAGAGATGCTGCTCTAGGCCAATCAAATATGCACAGGAAGGGAGATCTGGGAATCTGTCGGCTGGATCTACTTTCATAAGCTGACATAATGCAATCTGACATGTCACTTTCTGGCATAAAAACACTCAGTGGCTTCCCACTGCCAAAAGGACCAAGTCCAAAGTCTTTGGCATGGCAAGCAGGCACTGGTGAAATCCGATAATAGCCTAAATAGCCTACTTTGTTACCTTAGATGTATGCAAAGGAACCCCCACTCCCTGGCCGCACACTCTGTGATGTTTACACTGCCATCTCTTTTCAAATGCTACCTCCTGTGCCAAGAATGTCTCTCTTTCTTCCTGGCCTGGAGCCTTCTTGCCAATAGAACAATTTAGGGTTTGTGTCTTAAATACCAGCTCCAGTGTCTTCTCTCTGTGAACGCTGCTCTGATTTACCAAAGTAAACTGGTGACTTCCTCTTCAGAGTTACCAGTACTTAACTCTATTACTGTATTTATCACACTGCCACATGTCTGAAAACTCCTTCAAGCCACAGCCCATGTGTGTTTTTTATCTGGATTCCTTTAGTATCTAGTACAGCATCTAGCACTTAGGAGCTATTTCATAAATATGTGCTGAATAAATGAATGAATGAGTGAATGAAAGGACAATCACCCACACTGTTGCAACTCTCAAAAGCATATATAAAGGGTTCTTATAAAGACTTCAGTGCTAACTAAGCCAATTTAGAATCTTGAAACAATTTATGCAAATCTAGTTTAATACAGAATTAGTCTGAACTCAATGTTCTGATTTCTCTCCAGCAGACAGGTTCCTCTAAGCTGTCCTCTCTCTAAGTGTTGTACAGGACATAAATTAAAGATGATTTCATAAAATAATAACCTCCTATGTTTCTGGGACCAGTTTAATCAAATGACTGCAAACAGAAAGCTCTATAATTGCTCATGTGGAAGTTAAGAGTCATTGTGAAGTACTGTGCATTAAGGGGGAAAATAAGGAAACAATACATGCAAAGAGAGTTAATGACATAGAGGACATTCCTCTTTTGGGAAGGGAGTGCGTTGCTTCTTAAATTGGACATTGTGCCTGGTTTTTAAAGGTTCTAGGCAGAGCATACCAAAGGAAGTTTTTCCACTATAGTATAAACACAAGTAAGTTTCAGCTTTGAGCTCACCATTGAAAAGAAATTGTCCGAGATGAGGACATCCCTGTATCCATAGCTTTACTTCCTGAAGTCAGTGCTCCTAGTCTCAGAGCCAGGCACACCTGTAATCGGAGTGTCTTCTCTATTTATCTACAGGGCTAAAAAGACTCACTCATAAAGTCTTTTCCTGATGTGTGTCTTGTTCAATAGTCATTGATCGACCACCTGGTATAGTAGTCTGTGCAGATACAAAGATGTATGACTTATCGTGTCTCTGCTCTCATATTAGTGGGAAGCATATATATAAACAAATTCCCATGATGCAACATTCCGTATGCTGTAATGCTGATTTATATAAAGAATTGAGAGCCTCAGATTCGTGAGCACTTACTCTGTTTGTAGGAAGTTGGGGAGCAGATGAAGCTAGAATTGCCTCTTAAGAATTAGCAGTCATTCACCAGGGAGGTGCAATTATACTCCTCACAGAGGAAATGACATTGGCATTTTACACAACCACACACTGAAAACATTTGTGGAATGTGTCAATATCTATCTATCTATCTATCTATCTATCTATCTATCTATCTATCTATCTATCTAATCTGACTACCTACCCATATAATCTAGAAATGTCCACATTACATGAAAGTATTCTTTAAAAATAAATACATTCTTTTCAAAGACTGAGGCATGAACGTTAACCCTTGATTATTTCTTATGTGGTTGTCCAGTTTTTAAAACACGTAAGCCTTCCCCTCTCCTCTGTAGTTTAGGACTTTATTCTCTAGTTTATCACGCCTTTCACTCCAGTGTGGGCAGGGAAAAGTTCGGAAGTTCAAATCAGTTTTTTTTTATTTTTTGTTCTACTGGTTGATTTTAGTACAACCCATCTTTTCTCCCTGCAGCTAACAACCTGGGATTGAGTCCCTAAAGATGAATTTTGGACTTTGTTGCTAATATTATTTTAACATTTTAGGATTCTGACCATGGTCTTGTTTAGTCAAGTTATATTCATTTACTTTGCTAATGGTTTACCCTAAATCAATCTGCCTACTCTACTTCCTTTTCTTTCCCTCTTAAGTGGAAGATGAATTAAAGAATAGAATTTCTTACCACTCCAACATAACACTCCAACGTAACACTAAAGCCCAAAAGAGAACAAGATACAAAAGCTAGGATCTCAGAGGTTCAGGGCCCTCTATTCACCAACAGATCACATTCATTTTAAGCACACGTTAGATCCAAATGGCGAAAAATACCAAAGTGCACATTAGAATAATGTCAGTGGATCCACTGTGGCACAGTAATGACCAAGCAGAGCAAGATCCTAGGTCTGTGGTAGGCAGAATGTGGCAGAAATCTGGGTCAGATGTTCCTAAATGTCAGGTTTTGCCAGTGGTGGGAGGGAATAAAAGCAAAATACAAGACAAGTACTGCAGAGCTGCTAATTAAAACAATTCAGAGAACATAAATGCTAGAGTAATTTTGGACCCACCATATCAGGCTGGTTTCAATGCAAATGTAGCGTTCCGATTTCCTCCTTCATTGGGAAGATATAATTAGCTCAGCTGCAACAGGGTGGAAGCCTTGAGGCAGCCGTTTCCTGGTGCTTCCAGCTCCCCCGGCTCCGCCACTGATGGAGAAACAGCTGCCACCGCCACTCCTGCCCCAAACGGCACAGAGCTGTAGTCACCACACAAGGTTGCTCATAAGTCACCACAAGCAGAAAGCTTGGGCTGCCTGTGGGACTGGTTCTTGCTTAAAAATAAGGGACATGTTACTTCTCCATAAAATGGACTCCAGGTCCAATTGCTGTCCTTGTATATAAGATAGCCTTGACTAGCACAAAAATCCTCCCTCGTTACTATGATGGAAGTGGTATTTAACACAGGTGATGACAAGTCACATCATCTACAGCATCCTGTCCCTGTGGAGGGTGCAGGCTTTTGAAAAAGATCAGAAGAGAATAAAGAAGAAGAGGTGCCTGCAAATGAGAAACACAAACTATAAAGTGAACACATTCCCCAGCTGCTGTCACAGAGCAAACAAAGAGGCACCATGATGGGGAGGGGCTTAACACCAAGCTTATAGGTGGTACAACAGGTAGATAACTGATGTGACAGCCAATAGTGTTCCGGGAATTGCTGCTGTAAGATGTTCTAGAGTTCACTGGCAAACACAGAGCCACAGCTTCTGCTCATCTGCCTCACAAATTCAACAGGAAGGACCCCACTGATATGCTTTTGGTGGTTTAATAAGCAAAAAATATTCTGCAGAGGAGTTCCGTAATGATAAATACTTTCATGGAACCAAAAGGTGAAACATCATTTTGAAATTTTAGAGAAGGCAAAGTGAAAGTCACTGATTTCTTGGTTTTCCTAACTACTATCTCATTGCCAGGTCTTACATCCCTCACCTGCTTTTCCTACCTATACCAGAGGCCAACATAAGTCTGGTTCTTTTTCCTCCTGCTCAGTGGGAACAACAACCCACCAAGGGAACACTATGAACCCTGCAGCTGCCCCTGAGCAGTGACCATGGTGTGGGGCAGGGGGTGGAATAAATGTGGCATCTTAATGACTGGGCTAGCTCTAAGAACATTTAACAAATAAGGAACTGGGAATCATTCTTTTCTCCAGTCAATCAGAAGGAAGTACTTCAGGAATATGGTATCTAAGTGGGGGGTTTTCTTTATTATATGTTTCTTCATAACATATAATAAAATAAGGTAGATGGCAAGATGTATTCATAATGTGTAAACAACCAGAACTAACCCCTTGTGTCTACTGTTGTTATTTTGCTAGAATTGTCTTTTTCAGATTTTCAGAATCGAGATATAATTTATATACCATAATATTTACTCTTTTAACATACACATTCAGTGGGTTTCAGTGTATTTGTAAATTTAGCAAACAACCACTACACAATTCTAGAACATTTCATCACCCCTGAAAGAAACTCCATACCTAGCAGCTTTCACACGCATTCTCCATTGCTCCCAGTCCCTGGCAGCTACTGATCGACTTTCTGTATCTATGGATTTGCCTTTTTCTGAATATTTTACATAGATGGAATCATAAAATATGTGACCTTTTGTGTCTGGCTTCTTTCATTTCCCATAATGTTTTCCAGGTTCATCCATGTTATAGCATGAATCAGTGCTTATTCCTTTTAATTAATAAATAATATCCCACTGCATAAATTATGATATTTTCATTTATTCATCAGTTGATAGGCACTTATATTATTTTCACTTTATAGCTATTATGAATAATGCTGCTATTTCATCTCTGTACAAGTGTTTGTGTGAACATACGACTTTGATTCTCTTGGGTATATGCCTCAGAGTGGAATTGCCGGGTTATACGTTGTTGAACATTTCGGGGAACTGCCAAACTGTTTTCCAAAGCAGCCGCACCATCCTAAACCACTATAGCAGTTTATGATGGTTCCAATTTCTCCACATCCCCATTAACACTTGTTTTGTCTGTTTTTTTCTTACAGCCATCCCAGTGGGTATAAAGTGGTATCTCATTGTGGTTTTGATTTGCATTTCCCTAATGACTAATGATATTGAGCACCATTTCATATGCTTATTGGCCATTTGTATATTTTCTTTGGAGAATCTCTACTTAAATCCTTTGCCAATGGAGTGATTTACTTTCACATTGTTGAGAATTTCAGTCTTTTTTCCTTTGCATCATCATTTTAGAGATTGTAGAAAAGGACATTGGGTTCTACCTAGCTCAGTCCTAGCTTTGGAAATAAAGCATAACTTTATTGATTTGGATAATGATATGGTTGGAAACATTTATTGGGCACTTACTTTGTGCCGGGCACTCTGCGACCTTGGTTAACTTACTGCTAAAGAGAAAACTGTTGCTTAGGCCACATGTTTCTCCATTAGATGCTCATCAAGATCAGCAAAGCTTTCCCTTAGGGAAGTACCATGTGTTTCTTTTCCTCCTGAGACAAAGAGGTGCCCCTATCCCCATCTCCCTCAAGGAAGTAGAGCTAGCAGAGGAGATGCACCCATTGATAAGAAAGGACGAGTCCACCTTAGATAACTAGAACAAACTAGTCATCTCTAGACTAAGGACAGGTGCTTTGAAGCTCTATGTTGAATGCTTAAAGTTGAGACTGTGCTCATGTTTTCTACAGATAAACCAACAAGAATCTTTTTCAATTTGGTCTCCATTCCTCCTTGATATGTAAAATGTGGGCAATGCTTATGAAGGTGACGAAGAAAAAAACCCACAAAACATTCTACAGAAGAACATACAGCAAGGCAATGGATTCATTGTGTTAGACCAGATATTTTCAATCTTTTGCATCTCCTGGCACACATAAACTAATTACTAAAATTCTGCAGGACACCACAAATTATATTTTTTATCAATCCAACAAAAATATGTATAATTTTTGTTGCCTGTTGTCAGTTTTCATTTAACGATCTAAGGAAAAAGAGGTCAGTGCCTCTGACTAAATAGTCAGGTATTGCATGTTTTAAAATTTTTTATGGCATACCAGTTGAAAATCACTGTCTTGGGCTAATTGTAGCAAAGTTGGCTCAGTTACAGTGTAGAGTCATTGAAGATGAGTGAGGTGGCGGTGAGAGCTATAGGAAACAGACTGAAAAGGCTCCTCCTCAAAAATAAAACACAAAGGGATGAGCAAAGGCGAGGAGGGGCATTTTCACCACCAGTCCTACCTTGATAGGAAATCAGTCAAGTTATATGTTTTATCCCCTGAGGCTATGTAGATATGGCACATTTATTCCTTTCCCTTCCTATTCTCTTCCTCTGCCCTTGAAATTCAAAAAAACAAAAACAAAACCAAGAAAGCCAAGTCTAGGGTTTGCAGTTGTAGCCACCCACGAACCTTCACTTTCAATGACATGACTTTAAGGTTTCCAGAAGTGTCCCTTCTGTCTCATATCCGAGTCCCAAGATCTCGGTAAACAAATACAACATGCCAAAGGTAATCAGTGGATTTGAATTATTGTCTATAACTCTCCCTTAGTGTGTTTAGTGGTGGAACCCCAGGTGGGCTAGGTGGTGCTCTTCAGAAGCAAGCAGGGTGGAACTTCTCACATTTCCCCAAGGCTACCAGCTACTCCACTTTCAACTAAGATGGCTCAATGTGGGAACTTCCAAAGCCTGGTGTACTATCGTTTATGTAAAGAGTTCACCTGAGGCCAGACCCCAAACAAAGGCTCCAGACATAATTTCACAGAACAAGTGCAAACCTTAAAATCCTTTAACTTCATGCCCTCTAGGAATTCCCCCCAAGCCCTCAGATTTCCCTGGCAAAATTCTCAGGCTGAGAACTTTTCTCCAGGAGACATCACACACCACTCTAGAAAACCACGAAAAGAGCAGGATAGGTGTTGTGGACTGAACTGTGCTCTCCCCAGCTGTACGCTTTGGGGTTTTAATTCCCAGTTCTTCGGAATATGGCTGTATTTGGAGACTGGCCTTAAAGAGGTGATTAAGTTAAAATGAGGCTGATAGAGTGGGCCATACCCTGGCCTGGCCGGTGTTCTCATAAGAAGAGGAAATTAGACACACAGAGAGACACTAGGGTTGTGCAGGCACAGAGGAAAATCCATGCGAGGACACAGGGAGAAGGTGCTCTCTGCAAGTCGAGGAGAGAACTCAGAATAAACCAATCCTGCAGTCACCTTAATCTTGGACATGAACTTCTGTTGTTTAGGCCACTTAGTTCATGGTAGTTTGTTATGGCAGCCCTAGCAAAGAAATACAAGCAGGGACTCCCAGGTCCCTGGGGTCCCGCCGTGGGCACAGCGACTCACCCTGTAGTAGTCAGTGCTGTACACATCCCGGGACATGCCAAAGTCCCCGATTTTCACCAGGAGGTTCTCGCCGACCAGGCAGTTCCGGGTGGCCAGGTCTCGGTGCACGAAGTGCTGAGACGCCAGGTAGACCATACCCGCTGCAATTTGCTGGGCGATGTGCAGCATCTGTGACTGCGTCAGCTCCGTCGGCGGGTTGCCTTCGGCCATCAGCACGGCGTCAGGTCCGTGTGCCCTGTGGAGGACATGGAAGGAATTGCTGGAGCTGGAGCTGTTTGCCTGGAGGGGCCCTTTGTCCCTCCGGCCCCCCATCAGTTGCTGGTGCTAAAAGATGCTGCCTGATTTAGCATGAAGAGGAGGAAAAGACGCTTCGCCCACAGTTATACTTCAACAGCACCCAGGCTTCAATTCCCAGAGAGTCTAGAATTCCACGTGGGCCTGAATGGTGCCCCCACCCCAACATACAGACAGATTCATGTTTTAGGGACTCCAGACGTATGCTGGGGTCAGGCACTGGCCAGAGCCCCTGACGCTGAAAAGCAGTAGGTGGCTGAAGCAAAACAAAAACAAAACGAAACAAACAAAAAACAACAAATCCAAACTAAGGAGAGAGTTTGGTCTCCTGTGGCAATGGGTCACCGAGTGCCACCCCTCCCACTCCTCCAGGCTGCATGCTGCAGCCGGGTACCTGCCACCCAGGCCGACCCCTCCAGAGTGCCCCACCAGGGCCGGAGCTGGCATCTCCAGTCTCCCCGGTTCCCAAACCGCCCTCGTCTCCCGCAAACCCATTTCAGCAGAATCCCAGGGCACTTGGCCTGGACATTCATTTCCTGTGAAAAACACCATCTCTTTGTGCCCACTCCTCCCCCACCCTTCTCAACTCACTCACTGGCCACCATATAGGAGAGCGTCTTTGAATCACAACACATTTATTCTTTTTTGTTTTGTTTTTTAAATATTTTATTTATTTATTTTTAGAGAGAGAGGAAGAGAGGAAGAAAGAGAGGGAGAGAAACATCAATGCGTGGTTGCCTCTTAAGTGCCCCCAGCTGGGGACCTGACTGGGAATCAAACTAGTGACCCTTTGCTTCACAGGCCCATGCTCAATCCACTGAGCTACACCAGCCAGGGCACAACACATTTATTCTTTTACTGGGAAACTTTTATTCTTTACACTTTGGGGGGATTAGGTTATGATCTTTTATATCTTCTCTTTCTCCTATCGTACACACCAGCCTTTTCCCAACTGTGGAAAGATTTAAGGCAGTGATTTTCAAACTTTTTCATTTCATGGCACACATAAACTAATTACTAAAATTCTGCAGCACACCAAAACATATATTATATTTTTGGTAAATCTGACCAAAATTAGGTATAATTTTGATTTATTCACACCAGATAGGGTATTTGCTTGGCTGTTGTCATTTTTTATTTGACAATCTAGGGGAAAAGAGGTCGGTGCCTCTGACTAAATAGTCAGGCATTGCATGTTTTAGAAATTCTTGCGGCACACTGGTTGAAAGTCACTGATGTAAGGCATTGTAACACTGACAGGTGTTCCAGGGAGGGGAGGGTCCCAGTCCTAGGATATGCAGTCAGGACCAGCATCCCCACTCTGGAACGCTGAGGGGTGAGCCAAGATTGATGTTACTGCTCCTGAAGGCCAGAGGTGGCGCTGTGGGGCAAGAAGTAAAAAGCAGGGTCAAAGGGCTTCTCCCTCTCAAAGTCAGTGCGAATGATGACATATCTTTCCAGACATTTAACATAAATACAGAGGATTTTAAATAAATTTTAAAGTGGTGACTACATCTGCAAGGTTCTAGAGCTGTGTGAGTGTTTGAAAATGTGAGAGCAGAATTCTCCAAGAACCCCCATCGGGTAGTGTTGTCCCTCCCCAGACCCCACCCCTGCCAGCCCCACCCTCACATGGGACGAGTTAGCTCAAGCACAGGCATTTACCCCTGTCCATCAGGGCTCCAGCCCACAGTGGTTCCCCCTTTCCTTGATTTCCGAAGCATGCTGTCATCTGCTCTTTCGTTCTTTTATTCTCAGAGAACAAGCACTGGACAAGGAGGTGGGGAGTTTCCCAGTGGCTGGGGTGTCCAGCACCATGATCTGGGGGTACTTTTAACTTTTCCAGTGTGTGATTTCCCCATCAGTCAGAAACACAAGAGGATATGATGCTGTGATCATTTAGGTCCCCTCTATCTCTACAAATCTAATTGGACGTCTCAGTGAGGAGCTTCCTGTTTTTGCACAAGACAAATTCTAACACACTTATTTCACTTCCACTCGAACCACAGTCCCTGACCTCCTCTTGTCACACTGGGGAGCATCGCACAGGGAAATGCCTCTGGGATCTCTTCAGCTCAAATTCTGTTGCTGGAGCAAAGAGTCTTCCTGTGCAGTGGGCAAGACTCTTGGGTATCAGAACTGAATTAGAATCCTGTCCTGACACACTAGCTTTGACCTCAGGTGAGCTACAGA